>APFE030973827.1:0-17660 GCA_000404065.3 Pinus taeda | reverse complement strand
AAAGTTTCTAATGAATGAGGTGAGGAAAAGTTTCCTCTACCTTCTCCCTAGAGTATGATTTAGCCTTGCTTGGATGTTGTCCTTTAAACCTAATTTGTAAAAGGTCATGTTGCCCCAGTCTTGCAGTTATGTACCTCTTCTACGAAATTGTATCCTATGTTAACTTTGCTTGAGTATCTAGTGCCAAATCCTCTAGAGAATGTAGGACCTCTTCCTCTTCCTAATCCAACATGGAAGGCTCATATAGTTTTAGATTCTCTACATTCACCACTGAGTAAACGTGCATGTATGGAGGTAGACTAAGTCTATGGGCATTTTATCCCACCTTTTTCTAGTATCTAAAATGGACCATATCACAAAGACTTGATTTTCTTACCAAGACTCTCTAGCCTCTCCATTTTTAGCTATAGTCATACTCTGTATCCCACCTTGAATGACTTCTCTCTCCGTGTGTTGAACATGTATGGCCTTGTGTTTTCATTTTTTTTCTACACTGTCTCCCATACCTATAGATGGATTTTCCTATTCTTATTAACATTTTTTTTCTTCCCTTAAGGCATCCCCTATAAGATCCTCCCTCACTCCTCCTTCCCACCCATATGCAATATCCAAAGATGGATGTGGAAATTATCCAAAATAAGTTTAAAATGGGGACTTACCAGTAGAAGTGTGGACTATTATGTTATAAGAGTCTTGTATATACACCATATTTCCATCCCATGTCTTCGAATTCTTTTGATTGTAACCCCTCAAAATTTGTACCAAAGTCCAATTGAGTCTTGACTACTTTTGTTTGCCCATATGTTCATGGAAGGAATGTTTCATACCTCTTCAACATTATGTATATATTCTCCCACAATGTAGTCCAAAATGCATTGAGAAATCTTGTGTCCTTGTCTAAAATGATGATCCTTGGTGTCCCAGAGTTGATCAAGACCTGTCCAAAGAACAGGTTTACTACTTATTTGCAGTTGATGATCTTTTTATGGGGTATTAGAACACACATATTGTTGAACCTGTCAACTACCACGAACATGTAGTCATGTCCCTTCTTGGATGTTAATAAACTTTCCACAAAGTCCATGGAAATTATTTCCCAAGGACGAGTGGGTATAAGAAAAGGTCAATATAGGTGGTCTTGTTAGTCATCCGCGCGCTGGTCCTGACCTAGCTGCCTCCACCTGACTTCACTGCCTCTTGCAGCTTCCTTGCCTGGCAGCCTCCTGCTGCTAGGCCTCTCAAGCCCACTCTCGGCCCTCTCGCAGCTCCACGCCAGTCTGAATTGTTGTCCTCCGCCTCCCCTGGCAGCCTTCTGCTGCAAGGCCTCCCCTCTCCCTGCCTCTCATGGATGGGGAAGACTCATCTTCTCAGCATGACTCTAAGGACCAAGCAGCAACCTTTGCTTCATTAATATCTGAGAATGGAGCTCCAAGAATCAAGCCAATTGCAAGCAAATTTGTCAAAAAACTAATAGATATGCCAAAGATCTCTCTACCTCCAAGTCTTCCAAGGAAAGAAGCAATCTCTTTATCTGAAAGAGGATTGGTTGGAAAATTTACAGGGTTGTGGCCCTCCCCCAAAGCGGTCCAAAAATGGGTGGAGAGAAACTAGAGTGCCAATATTCAAGGAAAAATAGCTATCAGATTTTGTGGAAGGCGATGTTACACATTCCTTTTCGAAACCAAAGAAGATCAAAATCTAATATTCAGAAGCAACCCATATTTTATGGATTCAAGAGGCTTGTATTTGAACAGACGGTCTCCAGATTTCGACCCTAAGATGGACATTCCAAGTGCTGTTCTAGTCTGGGTCAGATTGCCTCATCTCCCTCTCCATTGCTAGGGTGATGATTCGGTCAAAGCTATAGGAAACACAGTAGGCAAGTATATAGAAAGATGCGAACAAAAGGAAAACATGCATGCATGTGCTAGGATCTGTGTGGAAGTGGACTTGGGGAAAGGACTACCAGAGGCAATAAAAATTGAGGTGGACCAGTGGACTCACATTCAGCAGCTGGACTATGAGCAAATCCCGTTTAAATGCAAGGTATGTCATGAATATGGTCATTTTGCAAATAGATGTAGAAAACTAAAAGAATTAGAGATCGCTAAGAATGTTAAAGCACATGAAGACACCTGGGAACAAGTAACAAGGAAGAAAACCAACAATAAACAAGTTGCCCCGAACTCCCAACAACCTCATGAAAGAACTGCTACAACTTCTTTTCCTTCCCCAAACGAGGCTTAGCTAGCATCCATGACATCAAATCCTTCCGAACTCCTAGATGAAGAACCACCATCCCAACGCTCCCCAACTCAAGACAAAACTCTAGCCATCATATCATCCCCCATCCAAAGCTTTTCACCCCCCACCCTCCATAGACCGAATCCTCACAAGAAATAAAGTCAAAGAATCCAGTAATGCTTCAAAGCAGCCAAAAAAAGTAGGTAGGAAATCTAACAAAGAGATTAGATATTAGGCGGCAAAAAAGGAAATGGCTACAAGCACCCAACAACCGATGGACACCTTCTTGGCCAAACAAAAAGGAAGTGGGGAAAAGCCGAAGGAGAAGGTTGGAGTCTACCACAAATCAAGCAAATAATGATCCTGGTATCTTGGAACAACAGGGGTTTGGGGTCCTCTCTCAAAATCATCACAGCTCGAGACTTAATAAAGCAAGAACAGTCAGACATCCTCATCATCCAAGAGACCAAAGTGACAAGCCAAGAGTTTCAAAAACTAACGAAGACTCAAAAAAGTTTTGAAGGTATAGCCACAAATTCCATTGGTGCCTCAGGAGGTATTGGCACATTATGGAATAAATGGAAATGGGAACTCATCAATAAAAAACTCAGCAATTGGTGGGTCAAAACAGACCTCAGAAACAAAAGCACAAATGAAGAGTACACTTTTTTAAATATCTACTATCCAAACCACTATAGAGATAAAGCACTTTGTTGGGAATCAGTAAAAGAAGAAGCTCAAGAATGTCAAAGAAACAAGCTAGTGGTAGGATGTGATCTAAACTTGATTCGAAACATAGAAGAGAAGCTAGGAGGAAATTACTGCAATGACCCTTCAAGAGCATCCTTGGAAGACCTCATTGAAGTTCATAAACTTCTAGACATTCCGCCAAGAATGGGAAATTCACTTGGAGCAACAAAAGAGCAGGGATTCAAAACATTAAGACTTGATAGGATTCTGGTACAGGAGAGGATAGCAACATGATTCTTGTCCATTAAAAGCAAGATACTTCATGCCTCAGTCGCCGACCACAAGCCCGTGGTGCTGATTTTGGATAGATTGGAAAACTTTGGGCCAATCCCTTTTAAATATAATAAAATTTGGGACAGTAAGGAAGAGTTCAACAAGGTTATAAAGGAAGGTTGGGAAATAGATGTCATAGGTTCCCCTCACTACGTTTTGGAAACCAAGCTAAAAAATCTAAGAGCAAAAATAAAAATCTGGGCAAGAGAGAATGCTCTTAAAGAGAAAAACAAAAACATTGAATTCTAAAAGAAACTAGAAAAATGGAGCAAGGAGAATGAAATTCAGCAAACCTCTGAGCAAGAACAAGCTCATGAAAAAGAAATTTTCTTAGAACTTTACAAGCAAAACAAACAAGAGCAGGAGGATTTGAGGCAAAAGTCTAGATGTCTCTGGCTAAAATCGAGGGACAAAAATACATCCTTTTTTCACAACAATCTTAAGTTAAGAAGAGTGGGCAACCAAATAGACAAGATCCAAGTTGATGGAAAGGAAATAAAGGAAAGGGAGGAAATTAAAGAAGCAGCCCATAACAACTTCAAAAACCTCCTAACAACAGTAGACCAACAAGAGGACAGCGCTGAGTTCCTTCAGCAAATTAACAGTAAAATCAGCGATCAACAAAATAATGAACTCAACAAGGAAGTGACAGAGGGGGAAATAAGAGAGGCAACATGGAGCATGCATCTAGATAAAGCCCCTGGGCCAGATGGCTTCACCATTACTTTCTACAGGAACCATTGGGAAAAAATAATAAAAAATATTTTGTAAGGATGGTTAAAAATGTCTTCAAAAAAAACAAGATGGGAGAAAACACTAAAGCCTCACACTTGGCTCTCATCCCCAAAGAGCAAAACCCTCTCTCTTTTGATAGATTCAGGCCTATTTCTCTTTGTAATGCTTCCTACAAAATCATTACAAAAATCTTGGCAAATAGGCTAAAAAAGATTATGCCCAGCCTTATCTCTGAAAATCAAGGCGGTTTCGTTCCCAAAAGATAGATAACAGACAATGCAATTCTTGTTCAAGAAGCCATCCACAGCAGTAGCCAAAGAAATGAAAAAGGCATGGTAAAAAAGTTGGATATGGCCAATGCCTTTGATAGAGTTAACCATCACTACCTTGTGGTAGTTCTTCGAAAATTCGGAATCTCCATTAAGTTCATCAACATTATAATGGAATGCATCTCAAATCCCTGGATTGCCCCGTTGGTCAACGGAAGGCCTAGTCATTACTTTCGCAGCACTAGGGGCTTGCGTCAAGGATGCTCACTCTCTCCGTTCCTCTACATTCTAATGGCAGAAACATTAAGTATTTATCTAGAAAGGCAAAGGAAAAAAAAGGAAATCATTGGTATAAGAATAGCCCAAGGGGTTAAAGAAATCAATCATTCGCTTTTTACGAATGACACTTTCCTCATCAGAGGAGCCTCTAGTACTATTGCTAGGAGGTTCAAGAAAGTCTCAAATGCTTTCCTTGCTGTCTCAAGAGGGCTGCTAAATAACAAAAAATGTAGAATATACACTTGGAATGTTTCAATAAACATAATGCAGAGGATTTCACAAATCTTAGATATCCTGGTTCAGAGGAAATGGGGCCACTTCATCTATCTCGGGTTACCTCTGGCCAAAGAAGGGGTCAAGACCGAGGTTTGGAATAAAAAAATTGAAAAGGTGAGAGGAAAATTTCAAAGTTGGGGGACGATGTGGTTAAACCTAGCAGACAGAACTATCCTCATTAAAGCTCCCCTCTCAGCTTTGCCTATCTATCAATATGCCATAATTTTGGCTCTCGCCAACATTCATAAACAAATGGAGTTAATCATGAGAGGCTTCCTTTGGCAAGGAGGGAAACAAGAATAAAAAAAACTCAACCTTGTTCGTTGGGATCAAGTGACCCTCCCTTTCGAAAAAGGAGGAATCTCTATTAGGATCCTGAGCAAATAAGGCTTTGGGCATCAAGCTCGTTTGGCGAATGTTAAATGAGAAAGAAAACTGGTGGGTTGAAGCTCTAATCAAAAAATATCTCAATGGTCAGCATTCTAAGATCCTCAATGAAATGACCACAGATCGTCCATGCACTCAAGTGTGGAAACTTATTAAAAAATTCATCCCACAAATCAAAGATCATATTTCAAAGAGTCCAGGGAATGGGAAAGATACTGCCATTTGGAATGATAGAACCATGGGATCAGCTCCCTTGAGTCAAAGTCAGCACTTAAGGACTTTGAAATACTGGATGGTTAACAAAGGTATAAACTCTCTTTATGATATTTCAGACTGGGAACAAAATAGTTGCAATTGGACTGCCTGGAGAGAGTTGCCTCTCCCAAACAGATTGAAAACTCAATGGGACGATTTGAAGAACACTCTGGTTGGTGCTGCCCCTATAAACAAAAAGATGCATGATAGCTATGTTTAAGACCCCAGTGAAGGAATTTCACAGTGAAATCTGGGTATAATTTCCTCCAAATTAATAGCAATCAAGACAACTTGAACCTCTGGCCTACTATTTGGAAGAACGAATGTCTCGCTAAAATCAAATTTTTTGCTTGGACCCTTCTTAAAAGGAAAGATCCTCACTCCAGAAAATCTCGGGAAAAAAGGTATCCAAGGGCCCTCCATGTGTGTTTTATGTCAAAATGATGAAGAAAGCAGTCAACATATTTTCCTAAATTGTGCCACTGCTAGGTACTGCTGGATGCAAATCACAAGACCCCTGGAGATCACTAATGACCCTTTTGACCAGCTTACAACTCTAAATAAGAAACATTCCAGAGAACAGTAAGCAAAGGCACGAGAACAGTGTGATAGATTGTGGTTATAAGCAGCATCTGGATAGCAGAATTCATCAGTGGATTAGTCTTGGTATTGCTAAGGAAAGCGATCTCCCAAAGCGAGTGGTCTCTTAGCATTCTGAGTTTGGAGTGACAAGTGCTTGCAACAACTTCATCTTGCAGGTTTCAAAAGGAGGTAAAAGCAAAGTTTCGATTTTAACGCTTATTTATCTAACAGCTCTCTGTCTCCCTTGCTCGCTTGCAGATTCTTCATAGTGACAAGCTCCCCGTCAATGGATCTCTCACCCCTCATCCCTTCGTAGACCTCCCGCCCTTCAGCTTGGCCTTTATCCTCTACTCAGGACTCTCTCCTTTATTCTCAACTAAATCCTTATCATCTATCTCTCTTCGTGGCCCTGGTCAGAACTCTCGTTCTCATTTATCTCTCTGCTCGTGACTGTCTCCAAAAGTCTGGGCCTTCTATCTGCTCTACCTTCGCTTGACCTCTGGTGTCTCCCCCAGCTTCACCCTCAGGGAGAGCAACAGCCTCTGTCTTCGCCTTCTTTCCCTTCAGAAGCAGTCTGGTTATCACCTCACCATCAACAAGATTGCTTAGACTAATTGGTATTTCAGAAGGTCCCTTGAAAAAAGGAATAACAGAGCTCAAAAAAAAGTTGAGCAGATCATTTCAACAACAAGAACAGAGACAGTCCGAAAACACACAGTGAGCAGAAGAGTTTCATTGCCCCCAGGCCCGTCAAAATGTCTTGCAATCCTTTGGAAAAGGTTGAGAAAAATCTCAGTTGCGCAATGTGTCATGCAAATAGTTTCATGATCGGTAAATTCATACAAACTCTTAAAGATCTCCGCACAGAAATGAAGAGTGTGAATAATTATAAACAAATGGAAATTGACAAGCAAGGAGTTGAGATTGAAGCTTTGAAAGATATGTGCAAACACCTTGAGGATGTTGTGAAATACATAAACTCTCTGATTCAAAGTGAGGAGGGGGAAACTTCCTCCCACTACAGCAAAAAAGAAGGGTCACTACCCTAAGGAATTTGTAAATCAGTTTTGGTGATCGGCCTGTCTCCCTCTCTTCTATGTTTTGTTCCTACTGCTTTCTCCTAGGCCAGCTTGTTCGTCAATACAAGTATTTCTTTTTTCAGTACTCTAGAAACAAAGGCATTTATGTCGAGGTAGGGACTGTGCTCCCATTTTGGCACTTCCATAATAGACCTTCTATCTTCGATATGTACAAGGACCTAGTCCTTCCACTTTTTATAATATAAAAATACCTGACCTTGTTAAAAAAAAAAGGTCGATATAGAAAACCATATTTTTACCTAAGCATAACCCTCGTTTTGGAATTATTGAAAGGGAAATGATAGAAAAGGGACCATGAGGTAAATTTTTGTTGTTTATCAAATGTTCATTGTTTTAATTCATTAGAGAAAGCTTAATATATAATATTCCATCAATGATTATTTGTGAAGATAGGTCTTGTAACTCACATAGGTTCTTATAACCCAATTCCATGGTTAGCATGATTTTGTACCCTCATAATGGAAATCAAAGCATGGGTTCTCTCCTTGACACCATCAAGAAGTTCTCTCTCCTATTGAATTGAAGGCGCATAAGGACTTTCAATTCAACAGCCAACCACAGACAAAGTAAAGGAGGGAAAACATTTGCCAAATTTGTGGACCTGTCCAATAGACTTACCAAGCTTTTATGTGGTTACCCGATCCTAAATCAGAGAGATTGTACCTATTCTAAAAATTGCAAAAGTGTTCAACTTGAATCACCTATTCGTTGATTAACATATATATATGGAAATGGTCCCTATGGACATCAAAAATTGTATAATATAGGCTATATAAATGACAATAGCCTCATTAACACGATATTAGTATCATTATAGCTCTATTGTAAGTGGATTGAGTGAGATCACTTAGCATTTCTGTAAGTGATGTAATCCAAGAACAGTGTGAAATGAATCTATTTTTAGTGTTTCTCTAATATTTTAAATATGTTTCATATAAATGACAATAGCCTCATTAACACGATATTAGTATCATTATAGCTTTATTGTAAGTGGATTGAGTGAGATCACTTTGCATTTCTGCAAGTGATATAATCCAAGAACAGTGTGAAATGAATCTAGTGTTAGTTTTTATCTAATATTTTAGTTATGTTTCATTTGTGTGTGATCTAAAGCTTTCTCACAAGCAACGTATATTGGTTAGGAAGGATCCAACAATATCGCCATGTTATCCTCTGTATTGTACCCCATGTGATGTGTTTTCAATGTGGTTTTTCTCTTGATTGATTTATTGGAGTGGATTGTGTGTTTTCATCTCTCCCTGCATCCAAATCTCTCGTAGATGTTTGACTCGATCAAATAAAACTTGTGTATTTTACATGTTGTATTTGGATTGATGTGGTACGTAGTAGGTTCATAAAATTAAGAAGTTGAACAACCATGGTTTATTAGCTTTTCATAATAATATTGTGTGCGTTAATTTTATGCTTACTTTCAACTTAGTTTTATACTTCCTTGTTGTGTTTTAAACTTGGATTTATACTTGCAAAAGTGAAATTGATCATTGAAGGAAAGCTTTGATGCATTGTAACCTTTCATGGTTATATAAATTCACTAATGTTTTGGTGTGAAAGGCTATAAAATGGTAAGGAAGGGCTATGTATTGGCACCTAGTGATCCATTTATCTTAGGGTTTGTTGTTTTGATTACTTGTTCCTTAAGGCACTCACTCGAAGGTGTTATAATGTGTGGCAACTTTGCCTAGGCCACAAGAAGTTGTCCTAAAATGACTTTACAAAGACTATGGATTAGAGACTAGGGGCTTTGCAATAATTATCCTGGAAGACATAAACCTTATATAATTTTCCTTTGAATGTATCTTTATTTATTGATAGGTCCAGTCGGTGAAGTTTGTTGAAGGTAAGACTTGGAGGTAGTCCATAGAAACCCTTAACTTAAATCCATACGAAATTATTCTTATTGTGTTCTTTTAGCACAACCAATAGGTCCATTACCCAATGAAATAATTTATTGAGTTCTTTACAGTAAGTTAATTGATTTTTCATTCTTTGTTATATCATAGACTGATTAATGTCGTAATATCTGCACATACGATGTAGTTCCTCAAAGTTTACATTCTCGGATTTCCAAAGTAATGTTTTGAATTTGAGGTAATTAAATTCAACCAACAAATCCTAACCTTCCTGGCACAACAAAGAATGCATCCTCTCATGAACCTAGCTACATCTTCTTACATCTTGGGCCAATACACATACCTCTGTGAGTTGGTCATTGCCTTCCCTACACCAAAATTCCTTGCAACCCTGGAGGTGTGAGCCTCTTAGATCAGCTGGAGTTTCTCACCTTTGAGAATGCATAATCTATCTAACCTAGAGAGTAACCCATTATGGAGATAGTAGTCAGATGTGAGGTCGCCATTATGCACATGAATTTGGATTTGCAACTGCTGAAACACCTCCTTCAAGTCCTCATCCTTTCTGTATGCCTCTCTATATGCATCATTGGTGAAAGGTTGCATGTGCATAGGAGTTCCTAAAGTTGTGATCTTTGATGTGGGTGGCCTTGAAAGCATGTTGGCCAACTTGTTTTTGTTTCCCTTCTTTTACTTTATCACTAGATGAAACTCTTGTAAAAAACCCATCCACTCAAAATTCCTTATTTTTTGTAGCTTACTCTAGGTTTGCAAGTAATGTAGTGGTTAGTGATTAGTGCGTATTGCAATATCGTTTCCCTTTAGGTAGTGTTTCCACTTCTTCACAGCTTGCACTGAGGCATAGAGCTCCTTGTCATGGGTAGATTAGTTGAGAATTTCCCCATGAAATACTTCATAATGGTAGCATGCATACCTTCCTCTCTTCATTACAATAGTTCCCATAGCATACCCACTCGGCCTTTTGTTGACTCTTTCCCCATTAGAAACTCTTGTCACTCACTATTATGGCATGGAGTGGTGATGCTACTGCTAAAAAAAAAAGTCTATGAATTTCCTTAGATATTGTGCTTCCCCAACGAAACTCCTAAACTGTTATCGTTGCTGAATGAGAACCTCTAGCCAACACTTAGCCAATATTTGCCTCCTCCATCCTCGTATTTCCTTACACAAATTTGAGCTAATTCGAGCTCCTAAACAATAAGGAAGTCCCTATTTCCTTGTGAATTTCCCAAGGAATTGATCTCATGACTGCATGCGAACAACTCTACAATCAACTAGTATACATTTAATGTTACACTAGCCTTTGTCTCCTCCACTTCAACTAAGAAATTCAAATTCCATGCATGTCTGAGATATTTTGGGTTGATTGATTAGTTAACTGACAAATTTCTTAGTTAGACTATTGTCTCACTGCACAAGTAGCCTTCAACAGACTATTAATTGTTAGTGGTCAGTTAACTGAGTATAATTGAAAATCACTGAACTAGATTGCTATAATTTAGCAATAAACACATGCATGACTAAACTCCAAGCCCACTAAATCGAATTTTCTTATCTAACTGAGCGATAAGAACCATGTCGCGCTGGTTAATTACCTCCAAGATGTCATGTTGATGTGGAAATTCGATTTACTCAATTTGACTAAGGCTAAAGTCCAATTGAGCCTTTCTTTCTACACTTTCAAACAATCCCTCTTAGCAAGAAAGGGATTTTTCACCACCCCTATCCTATTGTTGTGGAATTCAAATTTACGTCCTGACAATTCCTTTGTCAAGATGTCAACATATTTCTCTTCAATTGGAATGTATTGTAGCAACATAATTCTCCTCCGGACACAATCTCGCAAATGATGATATTGAATATCAATGTGCTTGGACCTATTATGAAATACCAGATTCTAAAATAGAACAATGCAACTTTTATTCTCACAATATATCACTGTCGAATCCATCTCCTAACTGAAAAGACCCAAAAGTATTTTCCTCATCCATATGGCCTCACATGTTGCTTGACTTGTAGTCATGTATTCAGCCTTTGTTGAGCTGAGTGCCATAGACCCATACTTCCAGTTGTACCAGGAAATAGCTACGAGCCCAACATTGAAGATAACACTTGAAGTAATTTTCCTGTCTCATGGACTCCCTGCCCAATTTTCATCAGTGAAGCCTTGGAGCTTCACTTCCTTTGTCCTCCTATACCATAATCCATACTTGGTAGTGCATATGAGGTATCATAACACATGCTTTGCTTCCCTGGTAGGCCTCACCATAGCTTAACTAAGTTTATTCACTGCATAGTACATGTCGGGTCTTGTGTTCACAATATACATCAAATACCCCGCAAGTTTCCTGGAAATGGTAGCATCAACCTCTTCACCTGATGTGGCATTATCCTTCCTCCAATTTGTAGTTATAGGTGTGCCCATAGGATTACAATTATCCATGTGAAATATCTAAATTATTTAAGAAGCATACTTCTCTGACACACAAACCGTTCACCATCACCTTTCCATACTTCTATCTCGAGGAAGTAATGCATAATCCCATGTCTTTCATCTCAAATTACATTACAAGATCCTCTTTTCAAGACCGAATTAGTTGTTCATCACCTGTCAATGTTAAATCATGAACATACAAAAAAAGAATAAACAACTTACCATCTACCACAATGTGATAGAGATTCACATCTGCTTCACTTTTGGTGAAGCCCAATCCACCGAGATAATTGTCAATCCAAGTGTACCATGCTCAGGGCACCTATTTGAGACCATACAATGTTCTCCTGAGTCTACACATATGTAACTCTCAATCATATGTCTCAAATCCTTCTCGCTCCTCTATGTAAATTTCTTACTCAACAACACCATCAAGAAAGGCAAACTCCACATCCATCTAGTGGATCTTCCACCTCATATGTGCATCTAATGCAAGAATTGATCTGGTGGAGGAATACCTTGCCATAGGGGCAATTTCTTCCTTATAGTCAACTCTCTCCTCTCGAGAAAATCCTTTGGCCACAAATCTGGCCTTGTACTTCTCGATGCTCCCATTAGTCGCATGCTTCACTTTGTAGATCCATCTGGAACCAACCATTGATTTCCCTTCTAGTCTCTACACCACTTCTCATACATTTTTCTTCGTGATGGATTCATATTCTTCCGCCATGGCATCAACCCAAATAGGTTGAGAAACTACTTACTCTAATGAAGGAAGTTCCAGCTCAATGAGTTGTGTCATAAGATCCATGTACTCATTGTACCTCTCAGATGACCTCCTATGCCTGCGTTGTGATGTAGGAGATCCCACATTCTCTTGTGCATCTTGTATTAATATATCAACTTCTCTAGTTCTCTTTCTCCCTTCTCTGGATGTTTTTGGTTGAGTGGGTGTCTCCACTCATCCTCCTCTCTACTCCTCCATTTCTGGTTGCTCCACAACTTCCTAAAGTTCATCTCAATACTCCTCCTTTGGATCTAGAAGCTCCTACTCTGGTGTTATACTCATATCTCTTTCCATAGAGAATCTCATAGCCTTCTCTGCATCAAACTTTACATCTCTTCTCACCATTGTCATCCTCAGTAAAGGTAAAAACACCCGGTAATTATTTGGAGTTTCTGTGTATCCTACAAAAATTTCCAACTATGTTGTAGGTTCAAGTTTCCTCCTTGAATCCTTGGAGACATGACAATAAGCTTAAGCTCCAAAAAATTTTAAATGAGACACAACAAGCTTTCTCCCAAAGAAATATTCCTCTAGTATGATCATACCAAGTATTCTATGAGGAATCTGGTTCTGCAAGTAAAATATTGTGTTACAAGCTTCTTCCCATAGATGAAATGGAAGCCCATGATCATGTAGTGTAGCTCTTGTAGCTCCAACTATGCTCGTGTTCTTTCTTTTAGCTACCTTATTCTATTGTGGGTTATGGGGTGTTATCAGTTCTCTTCTAATACCTTATTTGGCACATAAATCCTTAAGGAATTTGAAACAAATTCACCTCCATTGTCGCTCCTGACATCCTTCACCTTATTTCTACTCTCCTTCTCAAATAAACCCCTAAAATTCTATAAATTTGGAAAATACTTCATCCTTTTTCCTCATGAAAAAAATCCATCATTTTCTAGAGAAATCATCAATAAAGATTACATAGCACTTACGTTTTCTTCTGGAGGTTGTAGAGAAGACAAACATCAAAGTGGACTCGATCCAAGATTGCATCTGCTCTACTATCTTAGCCATGGAAGGTGGATTTGACATATTTCCCCAATGTGTAACCCTTACAGACATCCTGCTAGTTAATGGATTATTTAGGGAGACCAGTGGTAATTTGTTGCATGATTTTGAAGGCACTATGGTGTATATGACCCAATCTCATGTGCAATAGCTTTCCAACATCTCGACTCTGCACTTTTTCTTCCTTGCTACTCAATGTAGCGTAATCTCCCACCTTAATTTTGTATAGGTTCTTCCCTCGAACCCCAATCCGCTTCACTTGCTCAGAAGCTATGTGTCTCAAAAAGGCTTTACCTTTACTGAAAATAACATCATACCTCCAATCGGGGTCTTCTTCAACCTAGGTACAAACATAACATCTTTGAGGCAAGAGGGGAGGCTTTCTCCCTCTCAAAGGTGACAGTACCAATTATTGTAGAATTGTACCTCCCATCATCTACTAATTTAATATGCACCTGGAGATCCTTCTCCTCCTAGCTACTGATAAATTCCTTACACCCTGTCATATGGAACGAGGCATTGAAATCAAGGTACCACACACTCCCTATAACAGTGTTGGCCATGCATGTTATTAGGGTGAAGTATAATTCGATTTTGAAGCTAGTGCTTCACCTCTTGCTCCTCCTGAAGGCTTCTTGTTAGACTTCTTGTGCGGACATTTTGTTGCATAGTGCCTATATTTGTGGTAGTGGAAACATTTTATCTTACTCAAGTATTTATTCTTGCCAATATTTATGTTGGATTCAAGTTTTCTTTGGGTCTTATTTCCTTTTCCCTTCTTCTCCTTCCCAACCAAGGCAAAACTATCCTCATCCTGCGCTCTAGATGATGCTTCATCTCTAATATTTCTCCTGATCTCTTCTTGAACCAAATCAAACCACAAACTTTCCCATTTCGGTAATTTTTTCCTTCCATTCATAATGTCTTGGTAATTGTGTCGTGATTTTGTAAGGCATAGAAGAGCTAGGCTCACCATATCATCTTCTGCAACATTCACCCCAACCCCTCCAAACTCATCTCGAACTTGAGTGAAACTGGAGAGATAATGCAGAATGGTATCATTTTTTTGCATCCTAATGTTTTGAAGTTTGTCTTTCAAGGAAAATTTCTATGGTCACTACTATTTTTTAATAGATCATTTAGTGCCTTCCACATAGCATATGGTGTTTCTTTTTCATGGAGATTTGAGACCACATGGTCTCTCACACCTTCTAGAATAATTCTCCTGGCCTTTGCAACATCCTTCTTCCATTGGGCTAATTGTTGGGCATCAGAGTGTTGGGGTTTCACAATGTCAGTTTTAACATATTATAACACACTATTATCATCAAGAACTACTTCCATTCAGTCCTTCCAGGCTATGAAATTTTAGCTACCCTCTAGAGCATACTCCAAACTCATTCCGTTGAAAGACATTCTCCCTAATCTAAAGAAAAGCTGCAAATTCGAAATTCCTAAGGGACAAAATCGAAATATTGGTTCTAATGTGATTTTAGGGCTTTGATACCATGTAGAAATTTGATATAACTTGCAACTGCTCGAGAAATCAAACTCAGATCAGGAGACACAAATTCTACTCTACTAATCTGCAAAATGGAAATCACAATTTAGAACAACATGCATAAACATGAAACAAGCAAAACCACAAGTACATAGTGAATTCTAGGGGAACCTGCCACACAGCATTTTGTCACTGTTTGGGCTCCTTTCCCCTATTAAAATGGAACAAACCAAAAGGGATGAGACCTCTCACGTCATAAGAGGACCCATTTCCCCTCTCTCAAGCTATGTAAACTTCTCCTATTCCAACCTCAGCTAGCTAATGGAAGGGCTTGAATAATCTGCAAAATCTCGATAGCCTAAACAACTCTTGATAGCCTTAGCCTTCAAGTTTGCGCTTGTAAAGAGAGAATAAGTTTGTAGTTTGTTTGGTTTGGAGCAAAGAGGAAGAAGCCTTGAACTTCTATTGTTTGAGGTGGATCATGAGATGCTAACAGTGGTGTTGGAACCTGGACACGTCGAAGGAAACCTGCAATGCTAAGGCGAAGGTTGTACTTTCCTTTTTGTCATAATAATACAACTAATATTTTGTAGCTTAAAACTCCTTAGCCTCTTAAGTAGGTTGAATCTATTGTATGCTATCATGTGTGCTTTGGTTTCTTGTCTATTTGTTTCAGGTGCTTGATTGACATTAAGGAGATGATCGTTGGAGCAAAGACACAAGGACTTCATCAAACAAGGATAAGTGATATAAGAGGTAGGATCTTATCCATTCTCAATCTAAGGGAACTTATGTCAGATTGTCTTGTTTGTGGCTAAATGGGATTATCTCTTTCTGCAGAGAGAATCTTCCTACTCCACAAATTGGCGACCGTACTAGGGAGCCATCCCTCTCTTTGGATTGTTTTTCATTTCATGATTTGTGATGACTTTTGTTGTATCACTCTTTCTCTTTTATAATATGTACTTTATGTTATCCACTGCTTTGATTCTTTAATTTAGAGTGACAAGTCTCATTTTGGTTTGTGGAAATTTTTTGTTTTTTCTTTGAATCCCTCGATTGGCGTTGTTATTTTGCTAACAGTAGCGCTGACCAACGTGATTTCCTCTTAAACAATCATGCCATAGCCCATTATGGCGTTGGTTGCTAGTTAGACAATTGCGCCACAACCCCTTATGGTGTTGGTTGCTAGTTAGACAGTCGCACCAATTCCTGTAGGTTAAAATCAGGGTTTCTCTTAAATCATTGCCAGTGTGTCTTGTCCTAATAGATTCTTTTTCTTGGCTTGTTTGCCTTTATTCTCCCTGGCTAGAATGCTTTGTTAGCTTGATTTGTTTGCTTGATTGGTTTGAGATTGCATTACTTGATTTTTTGAGTTTTTTGGATGGTTTGTGTTCCTAGGGCATCTAGGTCATTGTCCATTCATTTGCTTATATGCTCATCAAATCAAGTTGGTGATTAGCTGCTTCATGCATTTCATGTTTTAGTTCTTGCATCTATATTGCTCTGTTTTCAATTGAATGAGTGAAAAAGTTTCATTTGCTCTTCTCTTGTTTAACATCTCTTTTCTGAGCATAGATTACATTGCTCGGTTCATTTCGATTGAATCTTTGCATATTTGGTATGAAAGGATTTATTTTTATTGTGCTTTACATATGATTGATGTTTGGTTGTTTGAAAATTTTCATTTGAAATGCTATGTGAAAGATTAATTCTAGCATTCCATTAAAGAAAATACATCATTCTACTTTGTTTAATTGATATGTTTCATTAACTAGCATCATTGAAAGCTAGAATTACATCATCATGACAATTGAAATGAAATGAACTTCTTTTACCGTTAAAAGGACTAGTTGAAGCGCATCTAATAGGAAGAGTAGGGAGTGGAAAGAACTTTTATTGTTTTGTTTTGGAAAAGAGAAATAGTTAAGATTCATCTTACTTTCAGTTGCTTGTTTGTTGCATTGATTGTTTTCTCTTCTCTCAATTAGTTTAAGCATTCATGGAATTGAAAGGGTTTTGTCTCATAGCTGCGCATAAGCGTGTTTCAGGTGACATCGAGAAGACCTAAAAATTGAAACTTAATTTCAAGATAAACCTTTAAAATATATTCAATTAACCTAAGGCGCATTTGAAACTAAATGTTTACATTTAGAGGTCTAGGCTAGAGACGTCTTCTGGCATCTTTAAACATAGTAGTTGTCGTTCGCTTCAGCATTAGATAGCTAGTACGGACTGATGCTCCCTGTATCATTGCATATATAAAGGGAGACCCCACTAAGTTTGCAATCCTTTATCCATAGAAATCTGAGTCTGCCGCCTTGTAAACATATACATTGAACACAACATTCAAGGAGATTGTCTGCTTGTCCTTTTCAGTTAGCCGGGAGGTATTCTGCAGTTCACGATTACCTGGTAATCCCTTTTGCCTAGATTATCCTGAGCAGTCATTTCGATCTTTTCTAGCCCTTTAAATTTAAAAAATCATCAAGCATGTGTCCTTTCGATCTCGCTAAACCAACGAAAGTGACTAGAGTCACCTTTTCGTCCTTTTCTCGACTCTCAAAACATGAAAAGGCAAAGTTTTTGTTTCAAATTCTAAATTTAATTGACTGCAGAACAACATCTTTCATGTGGAAATACTCCTTAGTATATCTTAGGTTGATACTGATGGCAACATTTCTTGAGTCTACCAATCAAGGAAACCCCTTTGATGGGAATCCTAGTCCTTTTCCTTCTTTTGGAAACACTAGTGCTCTGTATATGGCAACGTTGTCTCTTCCTAGATTGACCATTGGTCTGCCAGTTTGGTTATTTTCGACCTCAGTGGTTCCAAGTGTCCAAACTTCTTTTCAACCAAGTTCTCCTTCACCTGAACAACATCA
>APFE030973823.1:0-11973 GCA_000404065.3 Pinus taeda | reverse complement strand
ATGTAGAGTTTTAGAGCTTTTAGTTGAGTGATTTTAGATCATGCTAAGTTTTATAAATTATGTAGCCTCAAAGGCATTGAAGATCAGAGAGAGTGAGAGAGAAGGAGTGAGTATGAAGAATAAGAGGCCATGAATAGGCCATGATTTCTCTTGTAAATAATTTATTTTTTAATTAATTATTTCAGTGATTTGTTTGCATATGTGTTGTGTGGAAGTTTGAGAGCTTTTAACATTTATCAGGGATAATATGCTGGATTTACTGTGTATTGCAATGCATGATTATATGCATAGAGAGAGTTTAAAGATTCCAGGTTTTGCGGCTTGCGTCAAGTGGTATCAGAGCAGGAATAGCTCTTTATGAAGGTTCAAGTGTTTTTTTTTAGTTAAGTTAATTGCATGTGATTTTTGGAACTGATGAATATTGTAGCAGAGAGTGTAGTGATAAAGGAGTCCGGAAAGGGATTCTAAGTGAATATGGCAGAACCTAAAGATTCAACAGAGGTTGAATAAAGTTGCAGATGAGAGAAGCCTACAGGAGTAGTAGAGGATGCTCAAAAGGCTCCAGTAGAGGACCAATGATTACCAAAAGACCAAATCCGGAGGGAAGGATTGGTGAGGTAAGTGGCAACAAGAGAGGTTGTTGTGGCAGAGGCTTCATGCAACTCACAGGTGAGGAACTTATGGCGAAGGAGATGACTACTGAAAGTCATAAAGGAGAGAGCAGAGGTTCAGAAAGAGGCCACAGAAGGAAGAAGGAGAAATATGCCAAGGCGAATGGCATAAGACAGAAGTTGACTCAGGAAGAGTATGAGAACGAGAAAGCTGAGATAGCAGTTCATCTTGAGCTATTGATGAAATTGTTGCAGGAAAATGTGAAAGACCAGAGACATGGTCTACTGCTGTGGAAGAGAGTGAAGTGGCAGAGGCTACAACAGAAAAGAGATTTATAGATAAGCATGCAGTTAACAAGGGAGCTGAGGAAGCTGGAGCAGATGATAGATGTACAATTCAGATGGGAAGAACTTAGAACAACTGAGTTGGAAGAGGAGGTTTCCATTGGTGAAATTAGAGAGGAAGCAGTCAAGACATAAAAGTCTTTTGATTTAAAAACTAATGAGTTGTGTATGTTTGCAGGTACAGAACAGGGAGATGAACAAGCTGTAGAAATTGTTCAAGAAGCCTTGAATGTGAAAGTTGTTGATGCCGAGAAAGAAGGACCAACTGATGATGAATATGTGGAAAATTGTGTGAAGTTCCCATGTTCTACTCCTAATGAATTCGTTAAATTGTATAGAAAATTATATCTCGAGAGAAGAGAGTTGGAGAGACAAAGGACTTATGTGGAGGTTAATTTGCTGAAGTAGCAAGGGAATAAAGTTTTTATGAATGACAACCATGAAGAAGAAGATGGTATAACAGCGAGACTAGCTGATAGTCTCATGGTGAATGCAAATAAGCATACTGATGTGCTGATAGAGAAAGTTGAGGAGACATCTGAACTAGAGGAAAAAGTTACAGATGAAATTGCAGATGACAAGCAAAGGAATGTTGCAGAGGGACAGGAAGTTTCGGAGGCAGCAACATCCATAGTGACAGCTAGAGCAACATGTGGGGCAACATTTATGGTGGCAGCTGAGAAAACATTGATAGCAGCAGAAGAGGCAATGATGCCTTATATTTTTTATTCTAACAAATGTTTTGTGAGTACTGGTCTTATTGAAGATGCTGGAGAAAATCTACTAGACAAAGAAATTGGAATAATGAGACGGATGATGATGAAGGAGTCCTGGAAGAGACTAACAGCAGTGGAACAAATGAGAAGCAGGAAGAGGAAGAAAACAGAAGACTGCAAGAGTGTAGCTGGTGGAGAAAAACAACATAAAGTGTCGAGACCCGGAGAAGAACAACAGACACAAGCTGCGGCAAGTGGAAAGTTACAGCACAAGATGTGGGATCCTGGCAAACATAGATCTGAACACATGATCAGGAGATCATGAAAATTTTCTACCTTGGGAGTCTGATGCGGGAGCATTTAGCTCAAGAGAAATTATTGTAAATAATAATCATAGGGGGTCAAGCATTCTAGAATTATTTTCCTAAATTACAAGTCAGTGTTATTAATTAGATGTTTCCAAAGTAAATAAATGAGAAAATAAGTAAATAAAACTAGGATAGCTTTTAGGCATAAAAGAAATGGATGTGGATCATTAAGGGATAAGGAAGCTTTTCTATTTTAGAACAGGGAAAAAGATGGAACAAAGCCTCAAGATGCTTTTTGCCATATCTATGCATTGCATGTAGAGTTTTAGAGCTTTTAGTTGAGTGATTTTAGATCATGCTAAGTTTTATAAATTATGTAGCCTCAAAGGCATTGAAGATCAGAGAGAGTGAGGGAGAAGGAGTGAGTATGAAGAATAACAGGCCATGAATAGGCCATGATTTCTATTTTAAATAATTTATTTCTTAATTAATTATTTCAGTGATTTGTGTGCATATGTATTGTCTGGAACTTTGATAGATTTTAACATTTATCAGGGATAACATGCTGGATTTACTGTGTATTGCAATGCATGGTTATATGCATAGACAGAGTTTAAAGATTCTAGGTTTTGCGGGTTGCGAACCTGCATCACTTCTAGAATTACATCTGCAATATTTAAAATGTGAATTCATCTTCTCTTCCCTTCCCTAGGTTGCCTATTGGAACAATCAAATTCAATTTCGTGAGTGTGATGATGTTGTTCAGAGGAGAGACCACATCCTAAAAGCTTGGCTCAAAGAAATTGAATTTATGTTGTCAGAAACATGATCAAGATGATTGTGCTATTGCAAGTGTTGGTGTTCAAGTCATGTGGAATGTTGTTTGATAAATAGTTCATGCAAGTACTTGAAGATTTTGATCAAATATAGACCATTTTCATACAAAGATACTTTGATGGGCTTCAAATTATTTTAAATAATTCAAATATTGTACCTTGTTGGCTAGTGACATGTACCCTAACAAATGTTGATTAACTATTAATTGATTTTGCACTTTATCAACAATTCCATGAAAATAATCAATAACATTGTCAGCCTCTACTTTTACTCTCTTCCCTTCTCTAAACTACTCTCACTCGTCCTGCTATAGTTGGTATTAAGATTTTTCTCCTGTGTAAAACCTAATTCTCACGGGTAGGCTTTTCTTGAGGTTGAGTTACTTGTCGAGAGAACAATTCTCAGATTAGAAATTATTGAGATTATATCTGATTTCATGTGGATGATAAATATATTTGGAAAATATTAAAAATATTGGGCTCTATGATATAATGTTCCTTCTAACTCTTCCTTTTCCAGGGAAATTATTCGTGAGCCTTTTGAATTATAGTGGATATATTTTCATTCCCTTGAACTATTAGTTTATCTTGAAATATTTTTATATGGGCAGTTATTTGCTCACTCTCGTGGACCAATTGTTGTACAAACTATTGGATTGCACTAAGTGGATCATCAATTCTGCCTAGATTGTGGATATTAAGTTTTTCTATTTCCTGGTTCTAACATTCTAACTAAATATCCCTTTGTTATTGTTGTCTGTTCTAAATCTTGCTACAATCCAATCTACAATTTTGTAAGTATCATTATTCAATGCATCTTTGAGAATCAAATGATTTTATAAGTATTTTTAATCAATATATATTGATAATTAGTTACAAATCCATGTTTTATAATGGTAGAATTTTAAATATTCATGTTTTTATTTTATGCAATGTATTGGTTTGTTTGTTTGTGTTTGTATGTCTATAAATTTTTGAACACAAAAAAAATAATTAGACTAACTTTACACAAATAACTTCTATGATGATTTTAAGCATGCATAGTATCCAATGCAAGAATTACACTTCAAATGAATTGAATTCTTGCATAACTTATCTATGTTAAATTTAATAAGAGTTCACTTATTTTAGTAAATGACGATGACATACTAATTATATTAGTTTTTTAAGGCCAGTTGCAGGTATTTAAATTTGAAAATTGTCTTTTTGTTTTCTACCATTGCTTCACATTCTTGAAAGTGCAAAAAAACAAAAATAGCTATCTAACTGTTAAATTTAGCAAATATTAATTACATTATTGAAATTTAAAAGAAACAAAAAGGGAAGAGCAATATTTAGAAAGAAAAAAATAATTTACATTCTTGGATATATATATCAGCTCTTTCTTGAATTTAAGAAGTATTAATTAGATTTTTGAAACACAAAAATTTAACACCTAAATTTAGAAAGGATAATTCTAATTGCATTTTGGAATGTTTCAAAAATAAAATTTAAAAGAAATAAAAATTAAAAGAAGTAAAATGATTCGTGAAAAAAAAAAGTTAAAATTTTGTTAGTAAATAAAAAATACTTAGAACTTGCTTTCAATGAAAGTGCAACAGAAAATGGACATATAGATGGGTAAATTTAAAGTTGAATCTCTATAATAGCGGCCCAAGCCATGGACCGTTCTCTTAAAACATAATCTACATAACATCGTCAATGGACATACTCAATAATGAGAATGGAATTTACATAATTATGAATAAGCAAATAGAATTAGTATTTTTGTGATATACTAAAATTGTTAAAATAAAGATTAAAGATAGTTTGTTTTATACAAAAATCCCTATTAAATAGTATGGATAATAGTATAAGTCTTTAATAAGACCAAAGTAGTCATATGATTAGTAGTGATTGTTTTTAATTAATAATAAATTAATTATTTTAATTTATATTTTTTTTAAATAACTTAGATTAGAAAAATTGAATGCACATTATAACAATAATTATTTATGGATAATTTATGGATAATTTTTTTTCAATATTTTTAAGAGTTGCAAAACCCTAGACATTTAAAAATCCCTAGATACTAAATCTTGGAGGGCTATATTTGAAATCACTAATTATAATAAACTTATTATTAGATATTCCTCTTCATTGCACTATATATTAATTATTTCTCTTCCCTTTCACCACTACTACCACTATAATATCTAATGTAATATGTGTCCCTTAAGCAAAAACCATTATGAATGCCAAAAAATTGAAATGTCCCATAACCCATATAACCACTAATTTAGGGTGATCACTAGTACTCTTAGAGAATTACAAAGCCTTCCACAATGCGGCCTCTTACCACTATTATCATTAAAAAAATGACATTGATTACTTTATAATCCTTAACAGAGTAACTCTAAAATTAGGTAAACTATAGTGCACTATGATCTTTAACACAATGATTTTTAGAAACTATGCACCCTAGTGCCACGATAAAGACATTGTAACTCTAAAAGTCATAGTACACATCAAATTTAATACTTAGCATATTAACTATAACTTATATATACTTAAAGTTGCTTGACATAGTGAAGATAAAGGTGAATCAAATGTAGTTCCTTCAAATTAAATTCCATGAAAAGGGAATATAAAAAATGTTGTATTATGCACATGATATTTTGAATATTGACATTGACAGAAAAAACATTTTATGGGATTCAATATATGGTAATGATATTGATGAGTACTCATAATTATCCCATTATATGATATGATAATGGCCTATATTTTTTAGATAACATTAGGCCTTAATGTTTGTGTGTCAAGCCCATTTTAGCTATTATGCTTATGATTTCACAACATTAATTTTATGTATATCAGATTTTATAAAACAATATGATATTTTCCACTTTATCCCTCGATGCACTAAAATTAACAAAGAATAGATATGTTTTTACAAATTTAATTATATGTATTGCAATGTTGATTGGATTCTACAAAAATACCAAAACTGATGACTTCCACAAGGTACACATTGTGATTATCATTACTTTTTCCCTATTTCCGAGTAGAAATCTGAATTGTCCTGGGAGATAGTATAGATAAGTTCTAATTGTTGCTTGAGTGTATCTAGAAAGATCTGCCAGATTCACTAAAGTAAATGTTTTGAGGATTTTTCTTATATTATTTTTTAGCATTCAGTTTTTAAGTGTATGTCTCGATTTTCAATTGCAGAAAGTATTTTTGTCTTGCATAAAAAGATGATTAGAGAAGTGGAAGATATCAACTAAGAACAATAGCCCAAAAGAGAAATTACCTCGTTCGAAAGCGAATAAACTAAGAAACAGATGATAGAATTAATGTTATTCTTATTATGATGAGGAGCTAATGGAGACATATATTGATATCCCTACTATCATAAAAATTGTAAGGGTTACTTCTATAACATCCTTCTCTAAATTTGGAGTAAACATATTATGCTACATAATTTGTTAGCATGTATTAAATTATAGAGGTGATTGTAGGAAGTAGAATCATTACCTCATGCAACAACATCCAAAAAAAATGTTTGAAGAAATTTTAACACACTAGCCATAGATGTTATAGGTACTTTAGTTTTCCTAGCTCAAACAAAATGGCTCCAGTGAGAAAATTGTCGCTTAAGTTAAGCTATAAAAGATTCATAAGATTTCTTAAGAATGATGGAATTGCAACATTGAGGAAATTGGAGAAAATATTTAAGACTTTTAACTCTAGTAGTTGGTTGAAGGTGGCATGGATCGAACCGTTCAGGTTATTTCTGGAGTGATCTAGATGCTTATCGCTTGAAATCTCAGAGACAATGTCTAAGAGTTAGAGTCATCCATGGCTATGATTGTGTGATAAACCCAAATTATGGAGGTTAACTCTTCTTCTCAATTGCACGGGACTACTACTTGAATCATTGATGTAATTTCAAATATATGTGTTGAATTTTAATTAGAGTGAGGTAAGCCATGATGACAGTCTACTATTTGTTGGGATGAACAGTCTCTTCCCAACCCAACTTGATAGCGAGAAATGTTTGGTGTAGTGATTGTCCAACTCCTCATAGAGACATCTTAAGTTACTTATTGTTTCCAAATTTTCATTAAGCAGTTACCGAAAATATTAGTTTTAAATTTCCATTAATAATTTTGTCTGCAACATTGTGATTTCCATGAGAAAACATCCAACCTAACATGCAAGAGTTTACTTGAGTTAAAATATTCACTTCTTGGAGATAAGTTTTCAATGTGTTAATTTGAAACACATTTGAAATAGTTAGTCATATAATATTCGTATAAAACTAACATATGCTAATATAAAATATTTCATTATATATTTATCTAAATAAATTTATAATCTAATATTATTTTCTTCAAATATTGACAAAGATATGATCAAAACAGATTTGAGGGCAGTCGACCACTAAGGAGATCAGGTAAGGAAATACAATTTCCAGCAAGGTATATGGATGAACACTCTAATTATAAATAAGAAAGTCAATATGATGAGTGGAGAATATCCATGGAAGAGGAATATGATTCAATACTTAAGAACAAACATTGGGATTTAGTTGAACTACTTGAAGGCAAACAATGGTACTATAGACAAATGTAAACCTAGGTTGGTGGCAAAGGGTTATTCACAGAAGGAAGGCATATATTATGAGGAAACCTTCACCCATGTAGCTAAATTAAACACAATTAGAATGGTAATTGATTTAGCTACTATAAATCATTGGATGATACACAAACTAGATGTGAAACATGTTTTCTTAAATGGTGAATTGAAAGAAGAAGTGTATTTAATCCAACCTGAGGGGTTTGTGAAACAATGGAGGAACATTTAGTCTGTAGATTGAGAAAAACATTATATTTTTTATAACAGGAACTGAGGTCATGGTATGATAAAATTGATTCTTTTTTCCTGCACCATAGTTATAATCAGAGAAAGAACGACCCTACTATGTATATTGTGTTTGATGAAAATGAGGTAAATTGTTTTGATTTCTTTATATGTAGATGATATTATTATTATAGAAAATGGATATGATCTCATTAAAGAAATCAAAATTTAGATGTTAGAGGATTTTGATATGGCAAACCTTGGAGATTTACACTATTATTTGGGTCTTGAATTCTGGAGGGACTCTGGATAGACTCTTTTGTCTCAAGAAATTATGTGAGGAGCTTATTGAAAAAGTTCAACATGTATCAGTGAAAAGCTTCCTTAGTGTTGTTACAATAGAATCTTAAACTCCATTAGTATGATGGTTCTAAGCAGGTGGATTCAACACTATAGAGATGGCTAGTTGGGAGTTTGATTTATCTAATTACAACTAGATCTGATTTAGCTTTTACAGTCAGCTCTTTGGCGCAATCTATGTCAAAGCCTCTTGAGAGTCAGTGGCTTGAAGCAAAAGGCGTCTTAGGGTATATTCAAGGAACCTTGGACTTTGTTATTAAATATACTGATTCATTTGATGTTAGATTGACAGGTTTTTCAGATTCAGATTGGGCTGGAAATCTGAATGATAGACGATCCATTACATGTTATACAGTCAAAATTGGGTCTAGGGCCATTTCATTGAGCAACAAGAAGAAGAACAATGTTTCCTTGTCTTTAGAAGAAGCAGAGTATCAAGTAGTTTGTGCAACAATGTTTAAGGAAGTTTGGTTGAGGAGACTTCTTCATGATGCCAGAGGAGAAAACTTGCAAACAATCGAATCTCAAGCAAACTTGCAAACAATCGAGTGTTTCATAAAAACTAAAAGCATAGTGATACATAGTTTCACTTTGTTAGAGAGAATGTTTAGTCAAAACAAATTTATATTGAATATTGTAATACTTGTGATAATGTTGCAAACATTTTTACTAAGCCCCTTGGATGAATTAAATTTGATTTATATAAGGACATGTTGGGAGAACTAGTGAATCCTTTCTCCATTAAGGGGGAGCGTTGAAATTAATGGACAATGTATTATTGGAGAGAGTTCATTCATTAATTGTCTGTGAGACTTATATTAAGAATTAGTTCCTACACTATAGGTGATTTTTCTAACTCTTGTACTTGCATGTAAACTATTTTTTCTTGACGATTTATGACGAATGTGTAGGGCGTTCTGCTAGAGGAAGTCTCCAAGTGAAGCTCCTCACCTGTGAGCAGCACAGTTTGAGAATATATCTTGTTTTATTCTATTTTTTAACATTTACAATGAGTGACTATTAGCTAACTAGTTGATGGGTCATATACATAAATAATTTATCTATATAAGTGGATTAGAGTAGTGGTCAAACAAAATTAGTGTTATTATTAAGAAGAGTAGTTATCTATCTCAAAGAAAAAATATGACAAGATGATAGACATTAATAGACACATTATTGTAAACTAAAAAGACTCCATATATCAAGAGAGAATCATTTAGCAATTTTTGAGCGTAGGAGAGGAGCAAAAGTTAATAATTTGCAGAAATAAGAAAAATTATGTGCTTCCTAGAGAGTAGATTCATTTCAATAAGTGTGGTTCTATTTTTTTTGTATAACATACAATAATCCATTTTACAACGCGTGGAGGTTTCTTTGTAGGCTCTGAATATCTAAAAGAAAATTTGATTTGAGAGTGTAATTATTGCCATATCACAATTATGCTTTTTCTCTTTATTTCTATATGCGTGATTGTTGCATGTATAGAAATATCTATTTATGTGATCAACTAAGTCTAGTTCTGATTTATTTAATTAAGATAAACATATAATAATAGTCATATAGGACATAAACATTAGGGTTTATGATTTAGGGTTTATAACGTTTTAGTAAATTCTTTTAATAAGCACTTAAATAAATGTTACAAATATTTATTAACATGTTATAAAATTCTTATGCTTTAGCGTTCAAGGTTTATGGTTTAGAACACTTTACCAAATGTTCTTAATATACACTTAAATAAAAGTAACAAAACACTCTTTAAAATGTTATAAATTAATTAGGGTTTAGGTTTTAGGGTATAAGGTATAGGTTTTACGGTTTGGCATTTAGGGTATATGGTTTATGGTTTAGGGTTTATCACACTTTAGTAAATTGTTTGAATTAACACTTAAGTAAAAGTTACAAAACACTTTTTGAAATGTTATCAAAGGCTTAGGGTTTAGAATTTAGGGTTTAGGTTTTTTGGTTTAGGGTTTATAGTTTAGGGTTTAGTTTTTATGGTTTAGGGTTTATAACACCTTAGTAAATTATTTTGATAAAAAATTAAATAAAATTACAAAACTCTTTTTAGAATGCTATAAAATTCTTAGGGTTTATGGTTTATAAGACTATAGTAAATTCTTGTAATAAAGACTTTTTAAAATGTTATAAATTGCTTAGGGTTTAGGGTTAAGAATCTAGGGTTTATAAAGCTTTGGTAAATCCTCTTAACAAACACTTAAATAAAAGTTAGAATTTTTTTAAGATGTTATAAAATGCTTAGGGTTTAGGGTTTATGATTTGGGTTTTGGTGTTTAGAGTTTAGGGTTTATGGTTTATAACACTTAAGTAAATGATTTTAATAAACACTTGAATAGAATTTACAATATGTTTTTTAAAAAGTTATAAAATTATTAGGATTTATCATTTAGGGTTTATGGTTTATGGTTAGAGTTTAGAGTTTAGGGCTTAGGGTTTTAGATTTATAGTTTATGGTTTAGGGTTTAGGGTTTGTGGTTTATAATTTAAGGTTCACAGTTTATAACACTTAGTAACTTCTTTTAATAAACACTTAAATAGAAATTACAAAACGCTTTTTAAAATGTAATAAAATGTTTAGGGTTTAAGGTTTAATGTTTACTGTTTGGTGTTTAGGGTTTAAGGTTTAGGGTTTAGGATTTCTGATTTATGATTTAGGTTTTAGGGTTTGGGGTTTAGAGGTTAGGGTTTAGGGTTTAGGGTTAGGGATTTAGGGTTTAGGGTTTAGGGTTTAAGGTTTTGGGTTTTGGGTTTATGTTTAGGGTTTAGTGTTTAGGGTCTACAAAATTTTTGTAAATTCTTTGAATAAACAGTGAAATAAAAGTTACAAGATAGTTTTTGAATGTTATAAAATGGTTAGGGTTTAGGTTTTACGGTTTAGGTTTTAGGGTTTGGGGTTTGGGGTTAAGAGTTTAGGGTTTAGGTTTTAGGGTTTAGGGTTTATGTTTTTTTGTTTAGGGTTTATGGTTTTGTGTTTATGGTTTAGGGTTTATATAGCTTCTCTTTAGGAAATTCTTTTAATAAACACTTAAATAAAAGTTACAAAATTCTTCTTAAACTCTCATAAAATTCTTAGATTTATGGTTTAGGGTTTAGGGCTTGGGGTTTAGGGTTTAGGGTTTATGTTTTGGGGTTTAGTTTTTATGGTGTATGGTTTAAGGTTTATAACAATTTAGTAAATTGTTTTAATAAAAACTTAAATAAAAGTTAAAAAACACTTTTAAAAATGTTATAAAATGCCTATAGTTTAGGGTTTACTTTATAGGGTTTATAAAAACTTTCTTAAGTTCTTTTAATAAACACTTAAAAATTGTTACAAAAAACTTTTAAAAATGTTATTAAATGATTATGGTTTAGGGTTTAGGGTTTATAGTTTAGGTTTTATAACACCTTAGTAAATTCTTTAATAAACACTTAAATAAAAGTTACAAAACGCTTGTTAAAATGTTATAAAATTCTTAGGGCTTAGGGATGGGGTTTAGGGTTTAGGGTTTGTGATTGATAACACTTTGAAAAATTCCTTTATAAGAACATAAAAAAAGGTTACAAAACACTTGTTAAAATGTTATAAAATTCTTAGGCTTTATGGTTTAGGATTTAAAATTCTATAAAATGCTCATGGTTTAGGGTTTAAGGTTTATAACACTTTAGTAAATGCTTTTAATAACCACTCAAAATAAGGTAAGAAAATGCTTGTTAAAAAGTTATAAAATACTTAGGGTTTAGAGTTTATGCTTTATGCTTTAGGGTTTGGGTTTAAGATGTTATAAAATGCTTATGGTTTAGGGTTTAGGGTTTAGGGTTTAGGGTTTAGGTCTCATAACACTTCAATAAATTCTTTTAATAAACACTTAAAAAAAGGTTAAAAAACACTTTTTAAAATGTTATAAAATGCTGAGGGTTTCAAGTTTAAAATGTTATAAAATCCTTA
>APFE030973809.1:27328-43258 GCA_000404065.3 Pinus taeda | reverse complement strand
GTAGCCCCCCTCTACGAGGTTCGGGGGAGCGCCCCGAGAAAAATTTTTTTGGACCCTATATTAGGTTGGGCGAACCTTCCTATGGTTTTCGGTCCATGGTTTTGGACGGGATGGTTTTTTGGTCCATGGTATTGGACGCTTCGGAATGTATAAATATGTATTGTAACATTGAAAGGAATATAATGAAAAATCAAGATAGTAGTCTCAGCTTTGAGATCCAGTGGGAAATCTCTGTGTATATGTGTTTTATGTGTTATGCTCTCACATTTTTTATTTTCCTGTGATTTAGAATTCGTATGCAGGTAATTTCTGTACGGGGTTAAAACCTACAGGTGATAGATAAAGGTGGAAAACTTGAAGACCCTTTCATTCTCCAGTCTCATGAACTGGTCATGAATTTTGTCTGCAATAAATGAGGCATAATCATACTTAACATTAGGGGGCTATCCATGAGTAAAGATAGACAACAACACTAGGGTTAGTTCATCTACATACTCACTAGTGTTGAATCCCATGACTGCAGATATCATATCGACTATGATTTTACCCATATCAGTGAAGAAAACTTGCATATAAGGAGGTGGGTCCTTGGTTTGATATTGTTTTAATATGAAGGTCTGGTAGAGGCGATCAAGTTCAAATTTGGACATTTTGGTTGATTTCTCAAGTAAATGTCCAATGGAAATGGGGGTGAGGGTCTGGCTAGAGTGAAAATGTAGCATCTCATTAATTGATTCAGCAGTTATTGGGAAAAGGACTGTTTGGTTGGGAGACATGACTATTCTATGGTTGGGGTCATAATTGGCATGGCAGTGATAGATGATGTCAGCGAAAACATGAACAAAGGAGAGAAAGTATATGGGAAGATTAGATTCCCACAATCCTATGGCATCATGACCATTCAAGTAGTTGTCTCTACATTGGCAAAATACTTTGAGGTAATTTTTATCAGTGGTTTAGTCTTTTATCTGGAATTCCTTATCTGCGAGAGGCAGATAGTCTAAATCTCGATGAGGAGCATTAATGGGTGCAACATTCAAATATACGTGGGTTTCCATTTCTAGTTCTTGTGGATTCAGAAAGGGAACTGAGGTTTTCTTTGCAAAAATGGGAAAAATAGAGGGTTTGGAGGACTTGAATGGCAATAATAACAACAGAATTATGGTGAATTTGGGCCTTTTTAGTGAATTTACAGTGGAAAACAAGAACTTGCAGGGTTTCTGTCGGGAATTTGATAAATACCTACTCTTTGGGAGATGAGTAATGAAATGCAGGTACTATTTGTGGCTGGAGGGTTCTAGGCGGCATTGGCTACAAGGTTTGGAGCAGGTTGGCGATAGAAACTCAAGCTGGTTGACCTTTGATGTTGGTTTGCATGGGTGTACGGGTTTACAGAATAAAGCACTGAAAAAGACTTGTTGGTTTTATATACAAAGTCAAGAGTTGGTAGGTTTTAGGATTTTGGACGAATGACGTCAGTGGCAAATGACATGATGTTTTGTCGTATAGTGGGGAGGTGGTAAGTGGTTTGTATCACACCTCTCATAGGAAGAGGGCGGTATTTAACCTTGGGCCAGCGATTCCATAGAGCGACGGACGCGTGGTAGAGGCACTATACATGAAACTGATTTGTGATCGCATGCTAACGTGCAGTCACAAAGGGCTGTGCGATATGTATTATAGCCATTGGATTTCGGGGGGGGGGGGGCTGATCAGACGATTGTTGGGAGATATGAAGTGATGGGGTTTTAACAAAGGTGGGCCCGATATAATTAAAGATTTATTTAATCATATCGGGGGCGGCGAGATTGGCTGGTGAGGTTATTAATTAACCATGAGGGTTAATTAATCCCTTTTTAATGCAACAGAGGGTTGGGGCTGTTAATTAGTTACTGATTAACTAATTAATCCCATTAAAACGTATTATGGTTATAATTTAACCAGGGGTGGGATATATAATATTTCAGGATTATTATATAGTTACAATAATACGGGAACGTGCAAAATTTTATAAGGGATTTATAAATTAATACAAGTTAATAGTCAATATGACATAATGAATGAAAGTGCTAAGTATAAAACCATTTGATGTGTGTATTCAAACTTAGGATTTAAGTAAAAAAGGGTTTTTTGTGGAAAACATTGTAATTTTCCTAAGTAAAATAGGATTTTACTTTAGGAAAAACTTATCAAAGGAATAAATGGTTTATTGATGGGTATGATGATTTAATGAATGGTTTAAGTACTTAGGCTTTATAAATTATTGGGCCGAGGGTCTGGTCCCTCCAGAATTCAGAGAAATGCTCTAAGCCACTTTAATTTAATAAATACCTTAGTACTTAAGGGAAATTAGTAAAAAATTAGGGAAAATGAGTAGAGTTAATTATTCTGACTTTACTTACTTGATATGTCTTTATGTACTACATGCCTTTGCTTCATGATGAAAATAAAAGATTTTCACATTTGAACATCATCATTCACCATATGCTATTATGCAACCATCATATACTTACCCTACCTACTTTATCCTAGCATTTTCCCTTCTTTATTAGGGTGCACTTAGACTGGAAAACCCTTATCAAACTTTTCTTTTCTTTACATAGTGATGCCTATCTAAATCTACACTTATTACATCCAAGGGCTTAGATTAAACTATTGAGCTCCTTTTTCCACTCTACCTATCTACTTATCTGCCAAAATTACACTGTTTGGTCAGAGCTTTGTTCTCTACTTCTAAAACATGAAATTGAAAATATGAACTAGCGAAGCTTAAACTGTTTGACTATTCATAAATTGTGGCATAGGTGACAAACTGCACACATTTTTTTTTATTCTACAACAGTAAAAGGTAGTGGCATTTAGAGTTGCACACTTTTCTCATCTTTCTTTTTGTTGGGGTTCATTTTCTTTCATTTTTTGACCATCTTTTATTCTTTTTACCTTTTGATTTTTCTTTTAGGGTATACAAATTTTTTAAATTTTTTGATTTTTTGAAAATATGGAAAACCTTTGCAACCAGTAAAGGTATGAACATATTACATAGCTCATAAAGTCAATCATGATATATGACCCCTATTGTTATGGGGGCATAACAGACCGAAAACCATCGCTTCCAATACCATGGATCGAAAACCATAACGTCCAAAAACATGTGTGAAAATCATGCACAAAACCATAAGTGGGTCTATCCATCCTAACATAGGGTTCAAAACCAAAATTTTTTGGGGTGCTAACCCGGACCCCATAAAGTGGGGTTACGGGTATGCCTCAAACCCCCTGTGACCCCCCCCCCCTCTGCTACACAATCAACGCAATGAAGGGGAACTCTGCCCCCCCTCTAACCCCCATGTTAACTACGTGGGCTAGTCTTGGAAAGAATATAACAGAACCCAATAGAGCAAAGTCCTGCTCCTACGACTACTCACCCTGTCTACTATGTACCAACTACGCGGATGAGTTTATAACCTGTATGGGCACAGTTTCATCAATCTGTGCATGTTGCATCTCCTTATGTACATGTTCCTACTGCACTTCCTTCTCCCTTCTGCGCAACTCGTGTTCTTTTTGGAGTTGTTGCTTCAACTCCTGCAACTCCTTTTTTGTTTCATTCGTCCTCTATTTCTCCCTCTTCCTCTGCATTATTCTCCTGTCGTGTTGTCACCTCTTAGCCTCAATCTCCAAATCTTCTTTCATCACAAGTGGATCTACTTTGAACTTGCAGCTTTGCTTCACTTATATTCTGTCAACAACCTTTGTCTTGCCTTTTTCACACGTAGGTATGCTACCCTCTACTGTTGTTGATGATGCTGCTCTCTGATATGTTGCTGCCTTCTGCTTTGCCAACCACTCTACAGCTATGCTAACCAGTTCATTGAGCCTTGAGAAGTGACAAAAGTATCTCCATGGGTCTTCCTTAGGCCAATGACATGCCCCATGGATCCAAGGATGTTTCACTCGCATGCAGTGGTCCTTCACTAAGCAATGCGGGTCATATGGATTTCTGGGGGTGAAGGTGAATCTCTTGAACTCCTCTGCTTCAGCCTCAACATATTTGAGATTCTGGATCTCATACAACCCGATCCACAAAGTAAGAGTGGGCCAAGGTGCCTTCTTCTTCCTGTGGAGACTAGCTGACAACTCTGTCAAAATGTGATATGACACTTCTTAGATGACAAGATTATTCATGGAAAACTTTGGTAAAACATGTAGAGCCTTCTCCACACTCTACATCCGTATGAAGGTGCCTAGGGGTGACGCATAACAATCTGCTATGTCAATCAATGCCTCCATCGTTGCTTATGACATGCAAGGTGGATCGTGTTCAAATATCATCTTGTATGCCAGGGTTATTAGCCACAGGGAATGGAGTTTGAACAACATTTCATACAACTTTGAAAAGAGAAAAGAAGGAAGGAGATAATGACTATTATAGAAAATACAACACCAAGTGAGGCGGGAAGGGAGAAAATATCGACTTAATCAACAAAGAACACATTAGGTAAAATTTTAGGGGCTAATATTCGCAAGTGGGCTAATTTTCCATGGTTTTTCCAAAAAACGATTCGTTAATTTCCATCTCTTTTAAAAATTATTCCCCTAAATTTTATAGTATAAAATTGTTTTACCTTAAAAATTTCCAAATATTTTATAGAGACAATATAAAATTCTTAGAAATTTGAATACTTTTACAAAAACAATACAAAGCATTTTACAAATTTCATATTTTGTACCAGTGAGATTCGCCAAGCTTTCTAAACTTTAAAATAAATTTCCATCCTTCAAATTTTCCCTGGTCAACAAATTCGATTTGTCTACTATATCATTTTTGGGAAGTTGATGATGAACTTTCAAGAAATGAATGCACTCTAAACACCGTCTCAGTTGCGGAGCACTCCACAGAAGCTACGCCGCTAAATTTGTTTGCATTCCTGTTGAATGAACTATTCGAGGAATGTGAGGATGTGTACAGAAGAAGCACTAATTTTATTATCAGTTATCTCATGATGACCCTATCAATGTAGAAGTGGTGCCCTCCATCAGAAAGGGACTTGACACAGATCTCCAAAGACCATCCCTACGATCTCACATACACGCCATGGCGGACGTCAGGGGATTCCAACAATAAAGAAATCAACGAAGCATCCTTCAACGACTCGTATGTTAAAATACTAGGGGTCATAAGGGCTGTTGAAAGGATTCCCACAATGCTGCTCTATGAGTACTAAGAGGTAATTTGGTTCAAGGTGATGCATGACAACACTTTCATTAGGCCACACTGTTTCCATCTAGACACTTTTGAAATGAGGGCATAAAGGTTCATATTAACAGTTGAAGCATTCCATGCAGAAGTCGAGTCATGGTGAGGAGTTGTCTGCAAGATAAGAGAAGGAAGATGATGATACTTGTTTAGGGAAATGGTACCACAGCTGCTGACAGGAGATGCAAGCTTGAACACCAGGAAGAGGATGACAAAGCAATAATTACAGCCAATCATCACCCAAATGAAGAAACATATGAGTTCCATAAAGTAGACCATTGCGAGCTTAACGGGTTCATCAGTTGAGGCCTATGAGTCTGTTGAGTTGCAAGACTTTTCGTAGAATAATCCTATAATCAATACAACCCTAGCTGTTGCTATCCTACATACAGGGCCCCATTCATTGTCCAAGCCAACAATCCCCAAGCCAAAGTATCCAAAAAGCACCAAGGCCCCCGCTGCAAAGAAGAAAAAGGCCATGCTCGCCATGCCTGTAGTTGATCTCACTAGCGAGGGACCATAGACTACCTTGGCCTCCCCGATTGTCAAAGAAACCCCACCCTACACGTCTACTATTTCACCTTGGTAGTGGGATCCATCCCCACATAGGATGTCAACCTCCACAACACTGTTAGACCCCATTCCCCCTGACACCTAAGTAGGCACTTAAGATATGGAGGTCGACTTGACCATTTAGTCAGCCATGATGCTCCATAGGGGAGAAATCAATACCACGTCCATGATATCATTGCTATTGGGGTCAGGCCCTATTCCGGGTGAAATCTCTACCGCCTCGCACCCACTAGTTACAACTATTGAACCATTTGGCGACCCATTTTCTTTAAATTTTCCTGTTGTTCCCAACCCATTTGTTATTCCTCCAAACCCTTAGTTTTCACAACCCTCGCAACAAGAAACCTTTCCCCACGACCACTCTGATAAGTCCATTACTAATGTCCAACCTTTGGAGAGCATATTCCCATGCCCATCCGCTATGCAACAAGATAATCTTTAGCACTCGTCCTCCACACAATTGTTTGGATTCATTTAGCAAGAAGCACAATGGGTGGATAATATTCATAATGAACTTGTTACCGAACAAGAGCAGCAGAAGTAGCAAATCACCACTCTCATAGTCAAGAGAGATCAACTCCGTCAGAGCAATCAAGATTTTCATACATAGGTTCCCCACGTAACATCACAACTTCAAACACTTTAGCCTACCATTGTCAATGTAGTTATCGAAGCCCCAAAGGAATTTTTTGTGTGTATCCTAGTCAAATGTTGCAACCATATTCAAGTCGCATGCAATGGGATGATCTTTACCAACAGGGAACTGAAGTAGAGCCTCAATGCTGCGAGAATGGATCTATCGGATCCATCCACTAGATACATTGTTGAGATTGAGAAAAACCTCACTACTGCTGCCACCGTGAAAGCCTCTATTGTTGATGCCCGAGCCAAGGGTTACATTCTGATAGATCAAGTCCATGATTGGTCAAGCAACTTGACCATGAAAATTCAATTGGAATACCCACTTCACAACAAATTCAACAGCCACTCGCTCACATCTATAATTGCGAAGACAAAGACCACCGGAATAGGATCGACACAGAGGTTGCCTCTCTTGATGCTCAGGTTCAGCAAATTGAGGATTTGTCGGCAAAGACTAAGAAGAAGATTTGAGATCGCAAGCCACTAGTGAAATCCCATGTCAACGCTATGTGCGAACTTTGTGATGAAATGGAGTAGCAGTGGAGATCCCTACTGAATAATCAACCTGGCCACCCAACCTCCAACATAGCTACAGAATTCCTCAAGCAATCCGACAGAGTTACCGACACCTAGCAAGAAGCCCTCAATGAGTATACTCGATTCCACCAGAAGATAGTAACTACAAAGCCTGAGTTGGGGCCTTCATTTGGAAAAGAGGGCCAGCAAGAAGTAGCAGCAGTGTTGCAAGAAGCAGGACCATCATAGTAGGATGTAGCAACATCATCAGTAAAATTCCCGATGACGACAACAATAGAGGCACCAACAGAAACATCAACAACGTCGAAAACAATCATGCAGACAACGCCCAGGGTAGACTGATTAAGGGATGAATCAATGAGTTATGGTCGAGGCTTGTTGGGGCCTTCATTTTGAGTTTTTATGGAAAGAGGAGCCGAGGACAAGTGGTGAGGATGACCATTGGGGTTGTGGAGCTAACAGTCGAGGGAAGGGAGGGGAGAACCAAATGTGAACCAACAATTGTGAGAAGGTGGCGAAGAAGAGAAAGAGAAGCCGAGCAAGGGGAGATTAAAGGCAACTAAGGATAAATTCAACTAAGCAGAAGACAAGTAGAACTGGCTGTTTGAGCACAGGGAAAAGGATGAAAGGTAGAAGAGAGGGTGAGAAATGTTTGGCTATTGATGAGATGATTTGTGAAAAGGCGTGAACCGCTCCTCACTTTGTCTATATTTTTTCTTGTGGGATATGTTACTTATTTCATTGATGATCATGCTTTGAGCCTCTTATAGTTCCTTATGTTAAGCTTAATGAAAGAGACAATTTGGATCAACAATGTGTTCTTGAGATCGGAGTTGGTTCTTTAAAATTTTTCAATGTATGTCTATAAGTTGTACAGTTGCGGCATGCCTCAGGTGAGCCTCCTTACCCTCTCCAGGTAAGGTGAAAATGTTGGCGTTGCTTTAGAATTTAATGGAGCCTTATTGGCCCCTTGTGCCTGAACCCAGAGTCTCGACCTTGTTGTCATTTCTATGCCAACAAATCCTCCCTCATCTCAATAAAAAAAACTAATATAAAAAACCACCACCACCATAATAATAATAATAATAAACGGAATTAACGTAAATCCACATTTTACCTCTTTTTATTGTTTATCTCCTTTGATACTTGATAAATATATGGTTAAGATAGATTTACATTGTGTTACTAAAAAAAGAGATACAATTTACAATAATATATAGATTATATGTATAACATAACACTAACAAACTAAAATTAAATGAAAGTTGAGATCTTTAATGTAAAAGTGAACTTATTTTTATCATAACCATATATAGTATACTCAATTACCAATCTTTACTTTTTTTAATTGGGATTGATGTCATTATATTATCATCCACTATGTTTTTCTTATAGTGTAATGGATTCGTGTCATTGTATTGTATTCATTATTGAGTCATTGTGTCATGATATATAAAGTATTTGCAATAACGTTCGAGAAATTTGGATGCAATTGTGTCGATGCAATTGTCAATAAAATAGATTTCCAATAAAGTAGACATACGTACATTTGGATGCCATTGTTTTGTTGTTTTCGTTAACATTTAATTAGGACTTAAAATTTTTGTGTAATAATTTTTAAGAATTGTAGAATATTTGTGAAAAACAATGGTGTGAATAACATTATATTATGAATAAAGTAGGTATATGTTTATGTAGATGTTATTTATTTTTAGGAATCGTAGAAAATTCTTAAAAGCAATGATGTCAATGTTAATAAAGTAGGTATATTTTCATGTGGATATCACTATTGTTATTTTCATAAACATTAAATTATGATTTAGAGAGTCTTTATAATAATTTTGAAGAATTGTACAACAATGACATAAATACCATTGTCAATAAATAGGTATATGTTTATATGGATGCCATTGTTTTGTATTTTTTCATAAACATTTCATTATGGCTTAGGAAGTATTTGCAATTGTTTTGAAAAAATACATAATTTTTTTTAAAACAATGTGTTTATTCCGTTATCAATAAAATAGGTATGTTTTCATATGGATGTTGTTATCTTGTATTTTTCATAACCATTTTGTCATGACTTAGAGAGTCTTTGCAATAACTTTTAAAATATCACCATGACTTAGATAGTCTTTGCAAAGACTTTGAAAATTTCGTCATGACTTAGAAAGCCATTGCAATCACTATGAGGAATTGTACAAATTTTTGAAAACAATGTGTCAATCCCATTATCAATAAAATAGGTATATTTTCATCTGGATGTAATTGTCTTCACCTTTTCATAATAATTTAATCATGACTTAGACATTCTTTACAATTACTTTGAAAAATTCATCATGACTTGCAAAGTCTTTATAATCTCTTTCAAGAATTTTATATAAGTTTTGAAAACAATGTGTCAATGTCATTATCAATAAAGTAGGTATATGATCATATGGATTCCATTGTCATATTTTTCATAACTATTCTATAATGAATTAGGTAATATTTGTAGTTACTTTGAAATTTTCATCATGAACATGAAAGTCTTTGTTATCACTTTGAGGAATTATACAAAAAAATTTAAAATAAAGTGCCAATTGCAATATAAATAAAATAAATTAGGTATATTGTCATGTGCATGATATTGTATTTTATTTTTCATTAACATTTATCTTTACTTAAATAATCTTTGCAATCACCTTGAAAATTTCATCATGACTAAGAACATCTTCGTAATCACTTTCAACAATTGTACAAAATTCCTAACAATTTGTGAATGCCCTTATTGACAAAGTTGGTATATGTTCATATGTATTCCATTGTATTTCCTTTTAAATTAACATCTCATCAGTACTTAGATATTCTTTGCAATGACTATGATTTTAATTGACTTAGAAAGTCTTTAGAATCACTTTATGTAATTATACAAAACACTTGAAAGCATTCTGTCAATATCATTACCAATAAAGTAAAGTATATATACCTTCATAAGGATGTCATTGTCATGTCTTTTTCATAGACATTTCATCATGAATTTGATAGTCTTTGCAAATTCCATCATAACTTAGAAATTCCTTACAATTAATTTCAAAAACTTCACAAATTTTTTTAAAACAATATGGAAATGCCATTATCACTAAAATATGTATATGTTCATATTGATTCCACAACCTTTTTTTTCATAAACATTTCACCATCACTTAAAAAATCTTTGCAATCACTTTAAAATGTTGTACTTTTTTTTTAAAGAACTAGAGTCGTCTTCAATTTATTTTAAAAGAAATAACATTAATTCCATTGTCTTGTCTTTTTCATTTAGTAACTTCTCATAAAAGAGAGAATCTATATAATAATATCTGAAAATTTTAAGAAATGATAGATAAAACCACTTTAATAATTCCTCAATGCCGCAAATTTTATGTGTTATTAGTTTATCTTCGAATATTGTAAACTAATTTTAACTACATCTTAACCTCAACATTTTTTATACAAAGACATTTAGAGAGATCAAAATTGTTGTGCAAAATTACTCCACACATATAATTGATATTTAGGGTAAGGATATGTAAAAGATACTTTTTGGGTAACTATGTGAATACTATTTGCATCTAATTAAAGGCTTTTCATATTTCCATTTCAAATTACTACCTCCTCCATCACTCATTTGGAAGCTCATAGTCAACTTCACTAAACTTATGTGGAATTTAGTTGCTCCCATCTGGCTCTAGAACTAGAGAATCGAAAAGGACTACCTCAAACATGTTATCTATTGACACAACTACCTACACAAAAGATAAGCCATGGTGTGCCCAATTAACTCTATACTAAAAGAACAACGTCTTAATATAAAAATTAAAATTAAAACTAAATGGTAGGTGGGGACCTTTCTCCATGGGTGATATAAGGTGATTATTGTTATTACTATTGTGCCATATTTGAACACCCTCCAAAATTTCACTACATTCAAATTTTCGAGCCTACTTCATTGTCGTACCAAGTGTCACCTCGTTCATCAAGTGTCATTTCATGTTGCTCTATATGTTTAAGTTTTCTTGAATGTTCTCAAGTGTAATCATATTTATTATAACATCTCTAGATGCATTTTATGGTCATAACATCTTTGTTGTGGTAAAACAACACTTTTAGGTCATAGCCGCACAAACTTGACTCGTAATACTTGGGGAATGTGTATAAAGTGGATTTTTGATGTATATTCATTATTGATCAAGGTTGTCTAAGTTTTCTCAATGATTTGGTTTGTGTCGCTCATGGTTTTATGACTAGAACTCATCTTGCTCACCTCTTTCCCTATCATCCAAACTTATAAAAATTTTGGTTTCAAAGTGAACGCATAAAGACCAAGAGTGCACAAGCACACTTTAAATCCTTGATGGGAAACCTAAAATTTTTCAAGGGTGCACCATGTCCCCTCCAAGAGTGTAGATCTCATTCCTCAAGCCCAATTCCCCTTACTTGTTCCAAACTGCGCCCTATAAAAATGACTAATTCTTCTGCTAGTGCAATCCTTCAACTCAAATAAGTGTGCCCTACTTGAGCACATTAGCACATCCTAAAGACCTGAATCCCAATATTTCAACCTTCCCTAATGCGTCATGCGCCCTCTTGAACTTCTTGATTACACCAACACACTCCGAAGGCACGACACCGCAGGCTTCAGCCTTCAAGAGTTCGCCCTGTGCCCTTCTTGAGGCCTCTTGAGCACATGAGTGCACTCCAACAGCATGAAGCCTTAGCCTTCTTCCTTCAAGACTATGTCCTTCATGAAAGTGCACCCCAACAGCATGAAGCCTTAGCCTTCTTCCTTCAAGACTATGTCCTTCATGAAGCCTTAGCCTTCAACCTTAGCCTTCAAGAAGTGTGTCTTCCTTGAGTGCATTGGCACACCCTGAAGACCTGAAGACCTGAATCCCAATCCTTCAACCATCCCCAATGCGTCATGCACCCTCCTGAACTTATTGAGCACACTAGAAAACTCTGAAGACATGAAGCCCCAAGCTTCAGCCTTCTAGATGTGCCTTGCGCCCTTCTTGAGGCCTCTTGAGCACATGAGTGCACCCAAAAGGCATGAAACCTCAACCGTCAGCCTTCAAGTTTATGTCCTGTGCCCTCCCTCTCTCCCTTGAGCGCACAACACACTTGGGAAGCCCGAAGCCGTCCCCTTCATCCTTCAGACTTGAGCCTTACACCTTGCCTTGACTGGCTTCTTCTTTTAGGAGCATGAGCACATGTAGAAGCCCTGAAGCCTCTCCTCTTAAGCCCTTTATCATTTCAAAGTGCTCCCTTGAATCCTTTAGCCCCTTTTACTCTCTTTGTGTGCACTTGAAAGGACTAAACATAAAATATGCATGGATCATTATCAAATAGGAGATTTTTAGGTTGATAATTCCTCTTCAAGAGTGCTTGTAGATACATGTATTCCAAAAACACGACAACAATAACACACAGGGAAGAGTGGACTAGGAGAACAAGGAAAGGAAGCATGGAAAGAATAAAGAACACACTTAAATATTGATGATTGAAGCATTGTAATGACTCCATGATTGAAGACCCTTTGGAGGGTGAAAGCGTCATGATCAAAATAACAATAATGAATGAGCACATATATAGTACCCATGTCACCACCGAATAAAGTCCATGTAATCAATCACTATTAGCCCCAATCATCAAAATAGTGACATGTCAAGTCTCATCACATAATGATGTGGAAGTAATGATATATTATTGTAATCATTGTAAATGACAAATAGTTGGAAGTCCAAGGGTCATGTATGAACTAAAGAGTCATGGAAGTCCAAAAGACATGTAATATCAGAAGTTATATGTAATTCCAAAAGTCATTTGGAATCCCAAAGGTTGTAGAATTCTAAAGATCACAAGAAGTTATAAAATAAAGAGTCATGAGTATACGAAATGTCATTCCTCAAGATATATATAGATCCTCATTTTACATTTACAAGACTTTTAACCTTGGCTTCTCCTAAAAGGCATTAGAGAGAAAGAGTTAGTACTTTTTGGGAGAAACTAGTGGCTTTAACGCTCCACATTGGAGCTAGTGGTGTTCATTGCATTTATGTATCTTGGGACTTCTTCTTAAGATTGAAGCCTTCTAGGAAAATGCATTTTCACACATGGATTTTGAATGTTCCTAATACTATTCTTTGAATTATTACGGGTCATGTTTTCTTTCATCAGTACAGGAGTAATTAAACTATTATGGTGACTTCAGTGCTCGTTGTTGAAAACGTATTGTTATGTTTATAATGATCATCACTTCTTTGTTAACTATTTTGCTTAATGTTATATATGCCTTTCTCTTTCATGTTTATATCCATTAGCGTAGTACTATTATATCTCTCTTAGAGGTTCACTTTATTTTTCTCTCCACAGTAAGAGAACATTGATACATCTGCAATTGAACATTCGTAAGGCATACTAGCTTGCTCATTTGAAAGGACAATTGATTTTCTCTCTCATGTTGACACCTAAGGTCAAGGCATATATGTAAGTAAACGACAGTTGGGCTGTATTCTGGATGGGACTCCTACACCAAGATGTGTGAGGTCTAGTTGGGCCCTTATAATATTGGGAAGATCCCCTACATGTTTGTGGTATCCAACATCATCAACATTCTTGCACTAGAAGTATGACCCCAAGTTTTTTATGGCTAATCACACCACACTCCCTCATTATTCTCCTTTCGGTCAACGTAGAAATATTATTAGCACTACTATGATTTGTTGGCATTATGAGACAAGTGTTGTCCTTGATGGTAAATCACTCAGATGATAAATTATAGTGCAACAAAGTTATTTTCAAGTTCACGGAATCTTATGCAGAGAAAAGTTTACTTCATGTAGAGAAAAGTTCACGGAATTTTATGCAAAGAAAAGTTTATTTCATGTAGAGAAAAGTTCACGGAATTTTATGCAGAGAAAAGTTTATTTCATGTGGAGAAAAGTTCACGCCTTTCATGGTTGGTTCATGGTATTAGTCCCACAGTTTTTGATCCTATGGTTTTGGCCCGTGGTATTGGTCCATGATTTGAGGAAGAGCTTGCCTATATAAAGCAAAGGAGATCATTTGGCTTGACTATGCTTTTGGGTTGAATATCTTAAGATCTGAAATATTGGGTTATTGTTTCAAAAGCTCGATCTATATGAAAGTGAAGTGGAAAGCGAATCTGTGAAAGGTGATCTCTCGAGCGCTGCAGCTGCGGAAGTGGGAGGCGCCGCAGGAGGCGCCGCAAGAGGCGCCGCAGGAGGTGCCGCAGGAGACGCCGCAAAGGTGTTCTGGGTTTAGTTTTCTGTTATTGTGGATCTCGTTATCTGGGTGACTTACTGGTACTTGATGATCATTTGATATTTATGGATCCAGTTTGAAAATTTATGAAAAGTGGTCCTTGAAAGAAAAGAAGTAGAGGGTTGTAGCTCCCTTCCAGGAGAGACTGGAAAACGAGAGAGAGTTGTAGCTCTCTGCAGGTTGCAGCCTGCGTACTGGTAAAGGACTGCACCAGTACAAGACCATTGTAAAAGGAGTTTCAAATTTGAAAGAAGATAGAGACATATTGCAGCAGGTGGTTTTCACCCACATTGGGTTTCCACCTTATATCTGGTGTTCTTTGATGTGACTGTCTGTTTTTCTTGCTCATTATTTTATGGTACTGATATGCAAAAATAATTCAAAGTGTAAATAACGAAGATTTGTTAAAAGAACTAGATACTACTGATTCACCGCTCCTCTCAGTATTATTTTCAACAATTGGTATCAGAGAAGGTCCTTCTGAAGAAGCTTGATCGCTTGAAGGAATACCTTTCATCATGAGCAACTACGAGAGGGAAGCATCTATCAAGCCACCGATTTTTGATGGGACAAACTTCAATTATTGGAAGGTAAGAGTTACTGCATATCTTCAATCCCTTGGTACGGATGTTTGGGATATCATAGAAACAGGCTACACTTTTCCTTCAGCTACTCCTACAGATGTGGCCGAAAAGAAGAAATATGAAACAAATGCTAAAGCAGTCAATACTTTGCTGGGATGCTTATCTCAAACAGAGTTTGTGAAGGTTATGCAATATAAATCAGCAAAAGAAATATGGGAAAAGATTGTCTTGAGCTACGAAGGAGATGAACAGGTAAAGCGTGATAAACTTCAAACTCTCAAGATTCAGTATGACAATCTCAGGATGTATAATGATGAAAGTGTGGCTAACTACTTTCTTCGGGTAGATGAGATTGTTAATTGCATGATAAATTTGGGTGAAGAAATAAAAGAGGCTATTGTGGTTGAAAAGGTTCTAAGGTCATTGTCCCCCAAGTTTGAATCTAAAGTATCTACAATTGAAGAAAAGGAAAATCTACGAATTCTTACTATGTCTCAGCTACATGGAATTCTAACTGCTTATGAAATGAGAAAGGGAGGTCCATCAGATAGAAAAGAAGCTGCTTTCAAGGCGTCAGGCAAAGGAGATTATTATGAAGTAAGTCACGTACCAGAAGAAGAAGAAGAAGAATCAAATTTTGTCAGAAATCTTCAAAGGGGTTCTGGAAGGTTCAGAGGTAAGTTACCTTTTAAATGCTTTGCTTGTGGAAGAGTAGGTCATTATGCTGCAAAATGTCCTTATAAGGATAAAGGAAATGAACCTGCTAGATGGAACAAGAAACAGAGTGCAAGTAAGAAAAGCTACTACACTCATGAAGACAGTGATGGTCTATCAAACAGTGATGAAGATGAACGAGGTAATGAATATAAATTGTTAATGGCATTTGAAGATGATGATTATATGGATGCTCTAGATGTGGATTACTTTCATGAAGAAATTACTAAACTTAAGAGATGTATAGAAGAGAAGAATATGATCATTGATACTCTACAATTTCAAATTGATGAAAAGGAAAGACATCTTGAAAAATTA
>APFE030973809.1:0-13169 GCA_000404065.3 Pinus taeda | reverse complement strand
CATTTGCAAGGCAAGGCACATCAGTGAATCCAAGTGGTTTTCATGGAGATTTCTCCAAGTAGAATCAATTTAATAAATTTGGAAGGAGAAGAGCATTAAGCTCTCATTAGATAACTAGATTTTGTGGGTTCGAAAGCCTCTCAGTGGGAAGGAGTGATCAAATTCTGGATTAGGGCAAAAAAATTGCTAAAAACTCAAAGTGCTTAGAATTGCTCAAAACATGAACACCATGCCCGTCTCGATGATACGATCCCAATGAAACTCATTTCACTCAAAATGGAGCTCGTATGAGAAATATAGAGACTTCTATCTGATTTGTCAAACAAGAAAATTTTGGGTACAGGGCTAACTGGGATGTTGACTAGGCATCGTACATCCCAGTCAGCAAAAAGACTATTCCTTGGAATATTCTCAGAATATTTTGACAGGTGGCTCAATCGCATTGTGACAAGTGTCGACATGTTATTGGTCAACGACGTTTGAGGTGGACCATTGAGAGGCTGACACTTGGCAAGCCTGGAGGCCACATAATTCCTCACATTTTGGTTAATTTGAGACAATCCTATACAAATTTATTTTACTACTGATGAGGGAGCTTGCATAGCATTAACAAGTTTTCCCAACATTTAGATCAATGAGAAAGTTCTAGGCCTTTGATAATAGATTATATTAACCATTAGGAATTGTTCCCAAGCTCCTAAGAGCTGGAATTAAAATTTTCATAAATGATGTAGGAGTTATGACAATCCCAATGGACTTCAGTATGTTCCTTAGTCATCACTATGTATATATCTTCAAATTTGTGGAGTCTTCTCTCTTTTGTCTGAATTCATAATTTATGCACGAAATACCCTATTGATCATCACTCATATTCTTAACCATATCCAACCTAGGATAATGGCTCACATGTAGTTTGTACCTATTGTTTAATTGGACACATATCCTTTGCAAATGAACTATTTGACAACTTCCACCATTTGTGCAATATTTGCTCCCAATAACCCTGAGTCTTAAATATTTTTATTAACAGAAGTTCATATATTGAATATGTATCTTTTCCCTTTGGAGTAATAGATTTGATTCACTCCATGTCCCATATGTGTGAACGTATCCTTGTCATGTTGAGAAAATTATGACATGATTTCTTAGAGGCAATTACTTCCTTGGATTGTTCTTAGGACGATCTCCACCTTATTTCTCTTGCCAACTTCCTTTCTAGGTCCATTTTATCCACTACCATTCCATTAGATTTTATATGAGCAAATGCTTCAAATATCATAATAAATTAGAAGTACACATATGTACAATAATGTGACCATTGAGAACAATTCCAATATATATAACATAGACATGTTACATAATAACTTCTAAAATAATATGAGAAACTCCAAATTTCACAATACACTCCTACATCCAAATCATATGTCCTAAATAATGACTACATGATAACTATATATACCTATTCACAAATTTCACATGTGATGCCTTCATTATTAGATTAACCCTATTACATATACATTTACACATTGCATGCATATTTAACCCCATATATGCCTCTCCTTTGGGTCATATCATATACATTTAACCTTGTATATGCCCCCCTTAGGGTCATACCATGGTTCTCTCCTTGAAATCTGTGTCCTCAATTATTTTCATTAAGGGCATTACATGTGATGAAACTAAATAATATGATTTCCTTATATTCCTACTTTCTTCTTTCCATTGATGATGACCCATCCACCCAAAATTATTTATTTTTGGTTTTAACCCTTGATGGTTGGTTGTTGCATAATTTTCTGTCATTTGATTCCATGCCATTGTTGTTGTCACTTATCTGATTTGTAATAGTTGTTTGTGTTTGATAATCACATTGAATAATTAGTTTTTGATGCTTTTTTCCATGAAGGTTAATGAGTATGCCATCTTCTTCCTTGATAACACTGATATCAATCTTCTTGTCTTCCTTGAAATGAGGATGTTGATATGATTTCACATTTTATGGTATTCCTTCGATATACACACTCATTTAATTTGTCTTCTTTTCCAAGGTAATCTCCTCTTTTATCCTCTTTTCTTGGTATTTGATTACTCTATCCCAAGATATAATACCATAATATTTCATATATAGATCCTTTAAATGGATTAGAACTTCTTCAAGTATCTTTGGGTGACCCTCTTGAATCTTGTATTCTTTCTCCTTTTTAAGATCCAATTTGATCTCATCTCTCAAAATATTATATCCTTCTGTTGATGGTGCTGGACCTGCCAACATGCCAGGGGATCTCCCCGGTAAGAAGTCCCAATTATACCTCAGACCGTTTGGTGTAGGAGTCCCAACAGTGGGTTGTACAGTAATGCATTGACCATGATTTTGTACAGAGGCAAGTAATATAATTCTGTTGGTAGCAAGGGTGTGACCGATGCAGTGAGCCAAGGAAGGTGCATGAGAGGTTCTAACACACGAGAGATGAGATGAGTGTGCCCCTTGGAAAAATATGATAGCATGAATTTAAGAATGGAACACACGAGAAAAGATTGATCACAACATGGAAGGAAAGTTAGCTAGCAATCTAAAGTGATGGTTAAAACAACAACACATTTTAGACAGATTCATACATACATACACAAATAGCTATACATGCATGCATAAGCAAACATATACATATATCATTTAGAGTAAACCAAATAGCATAGCATATAATACAACATATTCATGAAACGTGATGGATCTTGTTATATTAAGAAGTGTAAGTTCCAGTGATACAATACATCCATGTCCAAGCACTAGTTCCGATAGCGGAACATTACAACCACAACCACCTACTCCTCCAAAGAGATGTACTAGCTCTGTGTAGTGGAGAAGCCAAGGCTCGTTACAATACTTTCCAAGCTCTGTCCAAGATATTCTTATCAAAATATTGGCTGACCAAAAGCCTATACAATGAGTTATGAGGGACTATTTATAGAAAAGGGTGGGGTGACACTTGACATTCTCTTTTGTGATATTTCATCTACCCTCATGAGTCTTCATCTACTCTATGATTGTTACATCCAACTATCAACAATTGACTTACACTTGACAAGACATTAAATTACAATGCACATGTATCCATGTGAGACAAAATGGCTTGAGCAAGCCATGTTAGACATCACTATGACTTAGACAACCATGGAAGTCCAACTCTTCAACATCCTCACGATGATCAATAGTAACATACTGATGCCAAGATCGGTAATCCGCAATGGTGTACATGTGCTCCAAAGTGACATCTTTATGGAACCTGACTCTTACCTCCATAACATCTGGGTACACTGCCTAGGCTCCTCTATCCAACTTGTCTGAAAGCATGTGCATCATTGTATTCAATGCAGCTGAACCATCAAGATACTTGTGCATGATTTCTGCACTGATAGGCAAGTTTGGGATGGTGGCAATGCATATCAACTCGTCAAAGTATGGGTCAAGCTCTAGTCGGACCTGTGCCTTGTATTCGCCTGGGTGAGAGTCCAAATAGAGGGGATCACATGTGTGCACACCACAACATCCATACTCTTGAATACACATGCATGAGAAGCCTATATACTAGTGGTGAGCTGCGGGAGCTCTTCATAGTTCCAGATCTAACTCCACATACATGCCTTTAGATTGACCACTCTGGCCTTCATCATCTTAGGCAAGTGAAGTAGGGCTCCCTTGTATCTCATCATCCATGTTTGCATGTAATCAATAACAACATGCAATTTCACCAAGATACATCCTCTTCTAGCACATCACTGCTGCCATCCGTTGAGATGGATGACTGCCTTATGCACGGTACCTAACTTGGAGTACAACAATCACATAACTGTGTGAAGGGACAATACTTCATCTAGTATTGCCTTCTTCAATTCAGATCGGGTGGACGATGTCACCAACTTTCCTCCTTGCTTGGTCATTTTTAGTTCCTTATCCATTCGCTCATTCTCAGCTATTAGAAAGCGAACACTTGAGCTAGTGTCTTCAACATAAACTATGGTAGCATTGACCAAGGTTGATGTATGTTTGTGCATGTCAGACACGATCACTCATTCCTCAACTTGCACATGAGATGTATGATCACCTGGAGTCGATACTCTACAAGATTACATAACTCTTTATTGAGACTCGTCGAATGAGATATTGTTCATCTCTCATTCTGGCTGATCTCCAAGGATCTCAGTGCCTCCTTGGTCGCTTGAGACAAGCTCATATTCTAGATGTGGTGAAGTGGGTAAGTTGACCTCTTGGTGGTGAGGCATGAGGTCAATGTCTTGTTCCAATTCTTGTTGCTCCATATCTGTATCCAACTATTGAAGTTCTTGCTCTATCTCATGAGCAAAGTTCACCCTGTCTGCCTGATGCCAGCTGTTTTGATGAGTCTACTAGCTATAGGGGTGTTGTTTCATCTGTTTTCACATGTTGCACCCCCTATTGTACCTATTTCTGTTGTGCTTCCCTTTCTTATTTGTGCAGCTCTTGTTCCTTCTGGAGTTCCTCCTTCAACTCATGCAACTCCCTCTCTGTTTCCTCTATTCTTCTCTTCTCCTTCTACCTTTGCACGATTCGCTTGTCACATTGTTGCTTCTTTGCCTCTATATCCAAAGCTGCTTTCTCCACAAGTGGATATGCTCGGAACTTGCAACTTTTCTCTTACTCCATGTGATCGATAATCTTCCTCTTTCCGTTCTTGCACACTAGTATGCTTACTTTTGTTGTTGCTGCTACTTCTGGTGCTAGTGCTCTCCAAGATGCTGCTTCACGTTGCTTTGCTAACCACTCCACAGTGAAGCTGACTGGTTCATTGAGTCTGGAGGAGTTGTAACAATATCTCCATGCATCCTCCTTCACCCAATGGCATGTCCTGTGGATCCAGTTGAACTCTACTGTCGTACAGTGATCCTTCACAAGAAAATGTGGGTCATACATAATTTAACTTCGGAGGTCTAATGGGTACTTCTTCATATTTTCTGCTTCAACATCCGCTTTCTTGAAACTTTGGATCTTGTATAACTCAATCCACAATGGAAGAGAGGGCCATGGTGCCTTCTTCTTTTGGTGCAGTCTAGCTATCAATCCTGCTGAGATGTGATATGCTACTTCCTGCATGACGGGTATGTCCAAGACAAACTTCGATAAAACATGCGGAGGCTTCTCTATGCTGTACATCCATATGAAAGTTCCGGACGGTGAGGCATACCAATCAACAATCCCTATCAGTGCCTCCATTTCTGCCTTTGACATGTAGGGTGGATCCTGTTTGAATATCATCTTGTAAACTCGGGTGACAAAATGATTGGACAACCGCGTGATAACTCCTCTGAAGCTGCATTCAGAGAAAAACTTACAATATGTGTTCACAACAATCTTCGTCGGTGACCATGCCCACTCCAAACCTGGGAACTTTTGTTGGGTACAGATTGCATATAAGATGTACGCAGACATGTAGACCTCTGCTTGCATACCTTTGGGGGACTGTTGACCCTTTTCTACCTATTCCTTCAGCTGATGAGACAACATGTTGGACCAATTACATGGTTTGCCTTCTTTGGTCAGTTGTTCCAGCGCAATCACCCAGCTCTGTGGGAAGGCTTTCATGCTTTCTTGGCCATACATTTAACATGAAATATGACCAAGTATTGATACACCTTCCACAGTATCTTCGTCTTGTAGATTTGGTTGGATGTCATCCTGAATCTAGCTGACTCCTTTACCCAATTCTTCAAAATGTCTCTGGATTTGGCATTGTTGCTGGGTAAGTTGAAGGGAGTCTCCATGATAGTCATGGGCTCTAACATTTGATACATCTCATCATAATCATGTGCCCAGAAGGTTGCAATATTTGTCCCGTGACACTACTCAAAGTCATCGTCTCAGGATTAGTGTTTGAGACCATCCAGTGTATCATGTCCATGCATGGGAACGCAGGATATCTACATGCAATCCGGTACAAGCTAGACTTGTGAATGTTCACATACACCTGGAGGTCTTCAAGGCCTTCCCCAAAAGTGTCTACAAATTCTTAATTTACCTATCGCCATATCTTGATGTCCTTGTCTAGAAACAACTTGGTATCTTCATAGAGCGGTAGACTTGAGGACATTCACTCAACTGTTGCTCTAATTGCACTTTCATAAGTGTCCTTTGATCCTGCTCTCTTGGAGGCCATTAATCCTATACTGCTAAGAGCCAGATGAACACCTAAAATATCTGGAGACAAAGCCACATGGATGGAAAGAAATATGTCTGCGAAAACCAAAGCAAATTTGGAACAACATAACACATACCTGGGGAACGATAGGCAAAGATTGCACAATTTCTTTTGGGAGGCTGGGAGACTAGATGCGAGACTTATGCAAAAAGTAGTCTGGGCTATCTAGGGAGGCTGACTAGATTTTAGATTTACGCAATGCACAATCCAGGCCGACTGCTGATTGTTGGAGTTATGCAATGCGCAATTCCAACTGGCAATGGCTGCAGGCTCAGTGACTACATTGCACAATTTTCTGGACTAGCATTCACTGTCCCTCATAAATGTACAAAGTAGTCTTCGAGGACAGTTCCTGGGAAGAAATGTGCATTTCTAGAGAGGAATATAGATCCTTCCTTCCCCAGATTGCACAATGTTGTCTCAGTGAGGCAAAACCTAGGCCAAGGTTGGCTAGACTCGCAAATGGGAAACTGAAAGAAAATGTGAAAGTGAAAGCATGGAAATACTGAGTGTAAGTAGATGTGATTGATCATGGATGTAACATTTAATGAAAGATTCAGCAAATAGAACAACATGCATGTGGGTGAAGTGAGTTGCCGAATTGACGATCATTCGTGCAAAAAAAATTCATGCATGTGACAACAATGAGATAGCAATGAAAACCGAAATGGTGCTAGTACAAGCTACTATGCATGTAAATGATAGTAAGCATTCAAAGAAATCAATAAAAAAACACTCACACAAGAGAAAACACAAAAAAATGACAGAAATGCTGAAAATGACAAGTTGAGACAACTTACCCATGAATAGCTGAGTCGAATGTGCCGAAGAGCCATGGATGTGCTATGGGATGTCAAAGTTCCAATATTGATGTGAAAGAATTAGCTTTGATGCGTAGAATAAATAAGTTTGGGCTTATTATGCACATGCAACAAATCTAGGAAAAAGAAACATTTGAAGGAAAGATTCTAAAACAATCTTTGCATGTAACCTCCAACTGCTAAAAATATCTCCCTAAATCAAGGGATGCTTTTTGCATCTTGCCTTTTGCTATTCCAGGAAAAAGCAAGCCATGCATGCAAGTCAAGTTTCCTTGGTCCCAGGTGGAACTAGTCAACCCAGCTACACATGCAAGAGGTTGCTCAACTGTTGGGAGAAAATGTGCATTTCTGGATGGGAGTTGGGCTGGTTTCCTAGGAGATTTGTGCAATTTCTGGGCAGAGCAGCTGACTGCAGCCTAGGATTGTGCAATTCCTGGGCTGAGCAGACCTGATGGAAAGAATTGCGTAATTTTCTGGATGAAGCCTGACTGGCAGAATAGTGCAATTCTGGAGCCCAGCAGGCTGCGAGATAGAATTGCATAGTTTTTGGAGGGAAGGCTAGTTTCCCTCCAGAATTATGCAATTTCTTAAGGGAGTTGTTCAAACTGCAGATGGACCAAGTTCAGAGGAACAACCCGTGAGGGGAGTGCATCAAGCTTTGATAGACAGGTTGTCTTTCTACAAGGAAATTACTGAAGCTTGTGTACTTTAAGAAGTAAGACATGGTGCTGTGAAAGGTTGGTAGGGAGACTCCAAAATGAAGCTAAGGCAAAATTTTGGAGAGTGGTTGTAGCCACTACAACACCTTCTTTAATTCTATAATGCATGATCCAGGTGGATATTGGTGGCCACCTACCAATTTCACTTGGACCCCCACCATTGTTTTTTTCATTTTTTTAGTTTCCTTAATTGTAACACAAATTACTATTTTTAGCAGTTTTTCGGGTTCTAAAATTCCAAAGCTGTTTTGAGGCCCTAAACAATGTTTTTCGGAAATCTATTGCTGACAATTTTTCATTAAAACTATCTTGGTTTTCATAGTCCTCAGAGAGATCATTCCAATGGGGTATCATGCAGGTCAAACGGAGATCATATGACCAAGTCATGATCCCGGGAAGTTGGCTATCTAACTAACCCCAACGAGGCCCATAAACTCTTAGTGTTACATCTCCTCAGGTTAGGGTTTTGGTTGTTTAGGGTTCGCTCTTATTGTTCAATAATAAAAAGGCCCTTGAGCCTCATTGTAAGGTAGTTCAAAGGTATGTAGCCACCACATCTCTTCTCAGAAATAAGCTACCATCACCGAGCTAGTTTATTTCCATTTCTGTTACTAGGCATATTTCAGTATTTTGCATTAATGAAATGAAGTATTATTTCTGCTGCATCTCTTTATTTATGGTTATATCTGTAATTTTTTGCATTCTTGCTTAAATCCAGAAAAATTCTCTCCAAGTCTGCTAGTAGTCTCTTCATTTAAGATCCTTGTCAATTTTTTATTTTTATAATGCTTATTTTATTCTTTCAACCTCTTGATATCATCCAATAGTTTTTCTTATGTTTTCGTAATCTACATTTATCTTCATCATTCATTTTCAATTCTTCCCTTGAATCATTCTTTTCCCACTTTACATTGCTACTTTTTCCCTATCTTAATTTTTTGAACCTCCTTAATGAGTGCTCCATTAAGGTCTTGTATCTTAGATATCTCATACCCTTCTTCTTGATTTATTCTTTTGCTTCTTTTAAATCATCTTCAATTTTATGCATTTCTTCCATTTTTGAGTCCTTGATCCATTTTTTGAGAACAACTCTTCAAATACTTACCATGTGACATTTTGTCTAGTATACTTATTATTGCTTGTCCACCACTTTCTAGCTTTATGTTCAAATAGACACTTTCTCCAAAAGGAATATTGCAATATTCCTCTAGATTTTCTTGCAAGTTCAAGAGTGTTCAAATGCCATCAAGTCCCAATCTCTTAGTAAGGGATCTTCCAATGAAAATGTCTTCATCAAGCATCCTACTAGTCATGATCTGATCAAGTTGCACACTTTAGTATTCAATATTGAACGAGAGTTTGGTCTCACAATCTTATGCAATAACAAGTTTGTTACTGTCTACCTTTTGTAACATATTAAATGTTTAGCACTGTGCGAGCAACAATATACAATCGTTGCTTCACATTTCTAAAAACAAGCTTCTTCAATTCAATAATTCAGGTAATATTATGATTGTTCTAAGCTCCCTTTGTTTCCAAATCAGCATCATGATTCTTAAGAGACAACTTCACATCTTCTCATATGATACTTCTATAGAGGTGACAGAGACATTAAAGTATGTCAACATGTCTTTAGGATTCCAAAACATTCTCGACATAAGAAGTCACTATATCTCAAGTAGATGTTCAATCTTTAGCAAAGACTTCAATGAACTAGTTGAGGGATTTTTTCCTTTCAAACTTCATTGCAATTAGGATCTGAATTCCTCATTCACATACTTTTTTTGATCTTTATTGTAGTCTTGAATGTAGAGAAAGATCCGTTTTTCATTGCTTCCTTCAAATATACATCATCTAGGTTCTGGTAATGCATTATGGCTTTATGATTGTAGGCTTCTGGCTTTCTTGGTTCCTTCAACCCTTTTACATAATTAGCCCAGAATATTCTTGTACAATTCCTTTTGGAAATTAAAACATCTTTCAAATTTTCTTCAAGTTATGAATTTAAGGGACTGTAGCCTTGTCACTTAGCGCATCAGTCCTTCTATTGACATTAGGACAATTCCTTTTAATGAGTACAAATCATCAATATTGTAGAAAATTTAAGGGGAACATACCAAATAACCTTGGAAACTTTAATTTTAATTTTTAATGAGAGGGAGATTAGTCTCTCCTATTGTGTTTTAATAATGACCTTATAATGTACTAGAGACTTCATTTAAAGTTTTATTCCATGTCACAACAAGAGTGCATCCAACATTCATTTAGATGATAAAGACACCTAAGGTCTCCTATTTCAGATTCTTGGTCACCTTCTCAGATTTACCACAGTAACTCCTAAAGAATTAATATCTTATCTCCTTAATACTTCTCTAGTTGGGGATTATTGGCCTGGAATAAGATTGGATAAATTCAACCTTATGAGTTTGGCCTAAGGCCTACTCATCCTACTAAAATCTTCACTTTAATTGTGAGGATTTTTGGCCTATAACGCTTGATCATTACAAATGAAACTCAGTCTTTAGGCTAATCTGAAAACAAACAAATTTTTTCCATCTTGCTTGACTTGTTATGGCTACATGGTTTCTTAGGCTCTCGGATGTAAGGTCTCCTAAAACTTTATTTATGATATTTTCGACCTATTGGAACAAAAGATTATCTGTGTTTGATTATGAGGAATTCAATATACTAGGGTAGGGATTTAATCTCCATCTAGGGCTTCAACCTTGATCTAGGTCCAACAATTTAAATTGATGTATTGGATTAGATCCTTCTCTAAGGCTGCTCTTTTATTCCTTAGCTCTGATACCATGCTAAATTTTTAAGTAGCTCTCTTAATTTAATAATTGTTTCTTATGATTATCCTTTTTGGTTGATTCTTTCTTATTCAGTATGTATCATAAAACAGTTACACAAATAACTATAATGGTAAAACATGAAGAGACAACCACACAAGAAATTTACCCTAGGAAAACCCACATGGGGAAGAACCCAACAATCCTTTCCTTATAGAATCAAGTCAAAAACAGAGACATCAAAGTCAAACACTAGGATTGACTTGGTGCATCCTCCAAGTCAAGTCAAACAATTGGTCCAAGAAACTTGCTCCATAACTTCTACTTCAGTTCTTCATCATAGAGAGATAACTTTTCTTGCCTCAGGGAACTTCACTAGTCTCATATTCATTCTATCTTGCCTCAGATAATTTGTTTTTCCATAGATATTTAGTATGAAATAATCTCTGAAAAATTCGACCCTATACGAGTGATAAAGATTTTTCCTTTCATTATCCAAATCAAAGATGTATTATGTCCTTTCATCCATGTTTTGATTGTAGAAGAGGTAACATCTTGTGAGATAAATAAAATGCCTTTGGAGGAGTTTGAATCACTTCTATTTATATAAATTGTTAGGAAACCAACTCACAAAAAGATAGAAAAGATAGATCAATGCCTTAGAATTTAGCCTCTTTGAGGGGCAACCTCCTTTACATTACACAAATGAACAATTCTTGAATGATACAAATGACTAAACCTCCCTTCTATATATAGGAGTTTAAGGTGTCACAATATAATCAAGATGACATAATAGTAATAACATAAGGGCACAATAATAACAATAGTGAGTATCTATGGGGCACACTAATAACAATATGGGGACAATAGGGGCACAATAATAACAATAAGGGATACATTGACAATAAAAATGGGGGAATCACTAGTATTATAGGGACCTAACATTCCCATCTCCTTCCGAAAAGCATTGTCCTCAATCCTTGAGTAGTTTTGGATGTTTTTATATAAAATTCTCATCCTCCCATGTGGAATCTTCAACGGTTAAGTTATTCCACTTGAAGAGATACTCTAAAATTGATCGATTTCACAACTGTCGAGTTCTTGTTTATGTGACTGCTTTAGGTTTTAATATGATTTTTCCTTCCTCACCAAGTTCTAGCAATATTGTTTGAACTAGGAGTTTGTCACCAATAACCTTCTTTAAGCATGAAGCATGGAAAACTAGGTGCACTCGGGAAGCTACATGAAGCTCCAATTTGTATGCCATAGTACCAATCTTTTTCAACACCTTGTACAGACCATAAAACTTTGGTGATAATTTATTATCCTTCTTAGCTTTCTTGAGAGACATTTGTTTATATGGTTGTAGCCGTAGGAATACCCAGTAAGCTACATCAAAACTTCTTTCGTTGCGATGTTGATCTGCCTATTGTTTCATTCTATTTTGTGCCAACATGAGGTTATCCTTTAAGAGTTGGAGAACTTGTTGTTGATGCTCGATCTGATGTTCCACTGCTTGAACCTTATAATTTTCTCTTAAATATGATGTGATGGATGGTGGATGATATCCATAAAGTGGAATAAATAGGGTCATTTTTGCTGCAGTATGGAAGGAAGTGTTATACTGCCATTCAACTAGAGACAACCATTTGACCCATTGTGTCTGTTTATCAGATACAAATAAATGAAGATATCCTTCCAAACATTTTTTTACTATCTCATTTTGCCCATCAGATTGAGGATGATAAGATGAGCTATGAGCTAACTGAGTACCGAGACAAGAAAATAATTATGTACAAAAATTTCTAGTGAAAATGGGATCTCTATCGCTTACAATAATCTTTGGGTTTTCATGTAGCTTTTGAATTATTTCCATAAATGTAGTAGAAACTGTATTGGCTTTAAATTGATGTGATAATGCACAAAAGTGTGCATACTTGGTAACTTTGTCACTACCACCATGATGACACTCTTTCCTTCGAACTTGGGTAAACCTGTGATAAAATCCATTGAAACCTCCTCCAAACGTTGGCTTGGAATAGATAAAGGTTGTTATAGACCTGGGGTCTTAATTTTTCAACTTTATTTTTTTGGCAAACCAAACATTCCGCCACAAACTTTTGAATATCAAATTTAAGGCCATCCCAAAAAATCCTTCTTAACCTTGTGGTAATTTTTCAAATATCCCTAGTGCCCTCCTAAGGGAGAAGTGTGCAATTCCATAAGAATATTTTGTTTGAGTTGGGAATTCTTATATAGGTATAAGGATCTTTGTACCATAACAAATCATTTTTCCAGCTAAATGTATCAGATGTGCTAGGATCTTGTTGTAACTTTTGAATGAGTGCCCACACTTCTTTTTCATTCTTCCATTCATCCCTTGTTTCGTTTATCCAATCTGGTTAGATAATAGAAATGGCACACAAGAATGCTTCCACATCCTCATCCTTTCTTGAGAGTGCATCTGCCACAACATTTTGCTTCCCTTTTTTGTAGATGATTTCAAATTCATAACTCAACATCTTTGTGACCCATTTTTGTTGCTCTTCAGAGGATAATCTTTGTTCTAAAAAGTATTTAAGACTATCATGATCCGTTTTTACCTTG
>APFE030973807.1:0-12378 GCA_000404065.3 Pinus taeda | reverse complement strand
ATATCTTTTTTCTTAAAATATATAAAAATGTAATAACTACTTAAAAATAATAAATAAATTATAAATAGCATTCACTTTAATTACCGATAAAAAAGTCATTTCCCTCACTATTATGTCTCCGAGGTCATGTTAATAATTGACGCGGCTTATAATATACTACACTTATAGTCCCACTTATTGAAGCGCATTTAATATTATTTGCATGTCGGTCTTTCAATCAAATGGTTGGTTGTGAATAAGTTGGGAACATGCTCTCCCTTCAACCATTTCTTACGAAGAAAATAGATGTGAGTCGTCTGAAATTGTATTTTCTCTCTTTTACTTAATTAAGATTATTTAGTAGTATAAACGATGCGTGGTCAAATTGCGGGGAGATAACTCTGGTACTGAGAATGCGATTTGGATGAAAACGTTAGTGACTGCTGGTCAAGTTATTGGTGAATGCAGAGTTTGGATTATTGTGTCCAGTTTTGACTGAGATCGCTAGAAGTGATGATGTGCTTCAGGGTTTAATCGCTGAAGTAACTGGTTGTTTCCGAAATTAGTGGATGCAAAGATTTGAATCATCGCTTTCAAGATTCAAGCCAACCTTGAAATCGTGGGTATGTGAGATCACTGGTAAAGGTAATTAGAAAGGTGTTTGTTTTCTTAACTAAAGACAGAGAGATATGGTACGAGGTTGACTGCGTTTTTAGTCAACTTGTGATTTAATGTAAATCCAATATTTTATTTTTAATTGCTGAAGATTGTGGTACTGTTGGAATAAGAATACCAATATTGCCACCAGAGAACCCAGTTCCCCCGGTTCGATGTGAAGAATGATGGGATGGGTCGTCGATTTGTCAAAAAGCATTAGATTAATTGCAGGAACAGAGTCAAACTCTTGTTATTGAAACAGAGTATTGGTCGAAATAAAAGTCATGTTGCAGATCGATACTGCAGTTTGTGGTAAGATCGACGAGGGATCACAAAGAAACGATTCTATGCATGGAGAGTCGCTTTGGCATTGACTTACAAAGTCCCGAAAACCAAAGAAGCGTAAGAGCAATTAGTGAATTGTAAGCAGAGATCCGGTAGCACTTCAGAAAGTTAATGTAATTATAACTATTATAAATAGTTATAAAAGATTGGTTAAATGTGAATTTGGACGCAACGGTCCAAAAAAGAAATCATAAAACTCAGGAATGCCCTAGTTATTATACACTCACCGGCGCATGATGGATGAAGAATGTGAGGGATCGGTGGTTATGTGAGGGATCGGTGGAATGAGAGGAGGAAATTCACTAATGAAGAGGAGGTGATCGAAGTTTTTGCAGTCTGAAAACAGCAGCAAGGCGATCTGAGTGGATTATTCTGAGTGGATTATTCATGGAGGGTAATTTTCTATTCCCTTTAATTTGTTTTGTCTGTTTCTCCGTTTATTCAACTGGTTAACGAGGAAAACCAAGTAACCGCACAAATTTTTTCCTCTGTTCAATCTACAGGTGGTTAAGCATGGGTGTTCTCAATGTCTCTGATGTAAAGTTGTTTGTCTTATGGAGCGCTCCATAATGTTCAGTGTAGTGTTGTATGCATCCATGTCCTGTACTGTGTTTAGTGCTGTGGTATGCTTATAGTGTTGTGGTATGGTTATTTTGTGTTTGTTAAGTGAGAGAGAAAGTCCAAGCTGAGGAGAATATACAGGGGTGGTTGAAGGGCCAACTTGATCAACAAATAATGTATTCAGATACTCATGGCAATATTTTATTGAATTACTTCTAAATTTATTCCGAGTCCTTTGTCCCCAGCCCTTTGTTTCTATTTCTTTTTCTGATGAGTTGGAATTTTATATACAGGAGGAGCTAGAGCAACGTTTCCAGTACCTTTTTAGAAGAGAATGATGAGTTTGCAGCTCCTTTTTAACCACCTGTTTGCAGAGTTTCAATAATAAATGAAAGATTCGTAAGAAGCGTTTTAATAACAAAGGTGAGTAGTATTTTCGAATGGTCTTGTTCTCCTGTGTTTCTTGGTGCAGTTTACAAATATCTCTATGATATATTTACACAACATGTCCATTGCAGAAGACTTATGTCAATTGAGTTAGTTTTAGTCCTATGTGTCGATAGGTGTTCACATGTGAGATATTCCATGTAATGAGTCTACTGACAACACTGGTCTCTCATTTCATGGCTGTGCTGCTTGTTAGAGCACTGATCTCTCCAAATGCCCAATTGAGCTCCTCCTTTTCTCATTTCATGCATGTGCATCCATTTTCTTTAGATGTGTTGAAATTATGTGTTTGTAAAATAGAGCAGACGTTTCCTGTTTTTCTAAACACTCTATGTTCTATTACTAAGCTGGATCTCATCTATAATGTAATCAAAGGAGAAATTCCTTCATGGCTGTAGAATCTTCCAAAGCTTTGAGACATTGCTCCTATCATACAATCAGTTGGAGGGGACAAGTGGAGTTACCAGCAAATCAGTTCCATGACAGCCTTCCCCATCCACCCAGATTCATATCCATAAGAGTTGCATAACCTGATGAAGTCGGAGATCTTTAAAGAGTGCTAACACCAATCATAAGAACAGCTAATTTAGGTAGCACAATCGATAGCTTCTCCTTAAGTAGCGTAGGTAGATTAAGCAGGAGATTGAGAAGGTGGTTCAGCCAGTTGAGAGGCACCGCCAAAAATTTTACACAGCAAAACCCTACAGAGAGGCACCGCCAAAAACCTTACGCAGCAAAACCCTACAGAGAGGCACTGCCAAAAACCTTACACAGCAAAACCCTATAGAGAGGCACCGCCAAAAACCTTACAAAGCAAAACCCTACAGAGCCAGATCAACACATTCCTGAGAAATGCCAGCCGTAAGCCTGCATAGCCTACATAACTACTTACAGATCCAATTATAGACCCATAGCTTCATAGCCTTCTTACAAATCCAATTCTATTTTAGAAGCAGATTTCTGTTTAATGCAAAAATTCAATGAATCTTTTTGATTTGTTAAGAAAGCACGGTGAAATTACTTTTGATGGCATTTTCGTAATCCATTTTGAATATCAAGACCCATAGCTTCATAGCCTTCTTACAAATCCAATTCTATTTTAGAAGCAGATTTCTGTTTAATGCAAAAATTCAATGAATCTTTTTGATTTGTTAAGAAAGCACGGTGAAATTACTTTTGATGGCATTTTCGTAATCCATTTTGAATATCACAGAAAACGGATTCTGTGGACGGTTGTGATTGTTTGGGGTTGAGTGCTGTAATTCCCATTTATATCGCTTGGAGTTTGAGGATATGCCATCTTTTAGTGGATAGATATGTTTGGGCGGGGCTTTGAGGATTACTAATTTGCTGATGAAATGCAGTTTTTCCTAGAGGTGAAATAATTAAAATTGTTTTATTAAAATATTATTTAATTCAAAGCACATGGGAAACCTAGAATATCCCAATATAGTAGTACCAAGCCACATAACTAGAATTATACCTAACGCTTGGGTAATGCCTAGGGTAGCGAGATATGCATATAAACATCATAAATAAATGACTGTACCTACAATCACATACCTGCAATCTACTGATGGAAGAGTTTTCCATGGATGATACCAGCAGTTGTAATAATAGTACCAGCAGTTGTCATTAGATTTACAAAAAGTCATCATAGCTGCTCATCCCATAAAGAGCATGGCCCCGCGCCCAAAACAGGAAACCTGGAATATACTTGAAACCAACGCTTCCCTAAAGCAGGGCAGCGAGATATGCATAATACATTATAGTACTTGCAATCACATAATTGTCCCCTAAATAGTATTGCAGCACCGGCCCTGTGGTTGAATTGCCATTAGGCACTGGTGATTGAGAAACCTGGGATAGCGAAGTTTGCAACACCCTAGGGGAATTGCCTTCATCTCTACTTCACGAGCAACCATTAGTGGAAGTGCCTTCATCTTCTCTGGAGTTGGTTTGTGTTTATTTTTAATTCTGACACAAAGGCTAACATGTAAGTTATTTAGTATAAAAATATTTTAAAAAATACAATAAAAGGTGTACAATTATATTGATAAAATATGCATGAGAAACTGTTTAGTCAAAATAGGTATTTGGTGACAAATACAACTCTGGATTCCTGGGTGAAAATATTTCCCTACCCTGTGAACAGGGAAATATTATTTTTTATTAAATAATTTGAATATCATTGATTTGTTAGTTGTTTATTTTTGCTACAGAAGCTGCAGCCAAGAATGTTATGAGATTGATGATGATGAGATAAAACAATCATACAATTTGACAAAGATGTCCTAAAACTGGTTTCATTTGGCAACAAATTTTTAGATAATCAAATTTTTTTTGTTCTTAATAATTATGCAGTTTTATTAATTATATAGCAACTTGTTTTCTCTTTCAATGTTTTATTTTTTTTTAAAATTTTCAATAATAATTATGCAGTTTTATTAATTATATGGCAACATGTTTTCTCTCAATGTTTTAAAGTCTCTCAATGTTTTATTTCTTTAAAGTTTCCCTTGTAACATTTATTATTTTTATGCCCAGAATATATTTACCAGGTTATAATTTAAATAATAAACAAATATTTTATTATTATATAGTTTATGAAGAGAAATATATTTATCAAAAATTTGGGTTATGATGTAGAATTTCTAAAATAAACATGTATTTTGTTACCATATTGGGTTATCATATTCATGTCCATGTAAGTGGAACTTTTCTCTTTTCCGTTGACTTCACTGTAACCGTTTCAACATTCCTCTGTTTTACCTTGACTTCACTGTATATGTTTCAACATTCCTCTATTTTCCCTTGACTTCAGTGTAAAGGGTTCATTTGCACATCAGAATGTCTCCTTTATCATTGAAGAACAAGAAGGCTTCACCGATTAGATTGAAAATATGCATCAACAACCAAGAAACTGTTTCAACATGGATTGAGAAGCCTTTTCAATCTTGCTCATCTGCAATAGTGGGCAACCCACGAATTTCATGATATTGATCATGATATTGATGATGAGATAAAACAACCATAGAACTTGACAACCATCTCCTAAAACGGGTTTCACGTGGCAACAAACTCTTAGATAATCAAAGATATTTTTTTTTTTTCTTAATAATTAAGTTGTATTATTAATTATATCTCAACGCGTTTTCTCTTTCAATGTTTTATTTTTTTTAAGTTTCCAATGTAACATTTATTCATTTTTATGCAGAGAAATATATTTACCAAAAATCTAGGTTATGATTTAGGAAATAAACATGTATTTTATTATTATATATTTTAGGAAGAGAAATATATTTATCAAGAATTTGGGTTATGATTTAGAATTTTGAAAATAAACATGTATTTTGTTACCATATATTTAATGAACAGAAATCTATTTACCAAGAATTAGGCTTATAATTTAGAATTTCTAAAATAAACATTTATTTTGCTACCATATATTTAGAATATCTAAAATAAACATTTATTTTTCTACCATATATTTTATAAAGAGAAATATATTACCAAGAATTTGGGTTATGATTTATGATTTTGAAAATAAACATGTATTTTGTTACCATATATTTTTTGAAGAGAAATATATTTACCAAGGATATGGGCTATGATTTAGAATTTCGAAAAGAAACATATATTTTGTTACCATTATGATTGGTTACTCATTATTTTATTTTCTATTTCAATTTGAAAATATATATAACATTTAATTATTGAGAATTTTATTTACTTAATGAAATTTTATTTATAAAACCATATTACCAAATCTGTTTCCTTACTTATTTTAGATATGTAATGGTTAAATTTAATTGTCGTTATATTGAATTTGCAAATTATATCATATTTGTATCACTTTACATACAATATTGTATCCATGTTTTTTCTTAATATTTGTCATGCATTATGGGTTTATCATTATATATATATTATGGATTTTCTTTATGAATGACACATTTAATAATGTTACGGTATATTAACAATATCATTTCAATGTTTTATGTTGCAGAAAATTTGTCAATATCAAAGTTGCTTGTGAGTGAGTCGAAGAGGTTATCTATTTTTATGTTTTGTAGTGTTGTAATTAGAAAAAAATATATTCTTTTTTGTTTAAATGGGCCTATCAAAGAATGTACATGAACACAAATTATCATTAATAAAAGGAGTAATCTTTTCTTTTTGTGGAGGGGAATTCGACCCCTCCAAAAGGCTCTTAGGAAGGTTAAATGGTAACCCTCCTTTGAGTTGTGTTCCTTGTGCTTATGGTTTTCATGATCTTTAATTTATAGTAACTCCAATATGCACAAACCCAAATATTATCCTTTTATCATAATAATAATAATTTACAAACATGTTTTAAACATCTTCCCAACATACACACAAATCACAAAATCATTTTTATTCACATAAATCATTCAATATGGTTTCAATGTTTTAAAGATCATCCCCACATACACACACAAATGCAAAACCACTCATATTCACATAAATCATTTAACATTTTTACAATATTTTAAACCTCTTCCCAACACACATAAACTTATAAATCACTCTTATTCACCTAAATTATATAACAATTATAACCGCATTCTTTTTAATTTTTTTTTGTTTTGATTTTGATTTTTTTAAGATTTTGTTTCAATATTTATTTTTTATTTTCTTGTTTATTTAATTATATATTTTTATCCTATGTTAGTAGGATATTTATATTATGTTTTTTCTTCTTTTAATATTATAAAGTAAATATAATTTAATATTGATTATTATATTTTTACAAATTTTAAAGTAAATTACTAATTATATTGTTAGAGTTTGTAAATATTAACCTTATTGTATTTGTATAAATTATTATATTCTAAAATGTTTAGTTGTATTGTTCTATTATTATATTACAATAAATATATGCTCTATTATATATATATTAATGTATTTTTGGGTTTAATTTTTTAAATGTATGTTTTGGATTCTTTATTTTGTATGTATATGAATATATTATTTTCAAAATTGAGATAGTGTTTTTATTAGTTGCATTTATATAGTTAGAATTTGTTTGTTAAGGTTTTTATTTTGGTATGTATCAATGAATAGGATATCTACTTCTATATGATGTGTGTGAATGTATTATTAAGAGTGTTTTCATTATTTGTATGTACTTCTTTGGAGTGTTTATTCTTCTATGTTTATGAATGTCTCATTTTGCATGTTTTTGACTATTCTTTCATTGATTTGCATGTATATGCGTGTATTGTTTGAGTATATTTTGAGTGTTAGAGTGGTGGGTTCATTGTTTATGTGTATATAAATGTATTTTTTTTCAATAGTTGCTTTTATTATCTTAAGTGCTTTCAGTATTCCTTCATTGTTTACTTGTATATGTATGAATGTATTCTTTGTTATACTTGTGTGTATATTATTTACTTGTATTCTTTGTATGTTATGAATCTATTCTTTGTTGCAGGTGTATGTGTCTTGTTTATTTGTATTCTTTGTATGTGTATGAATATATTTTTTATGTGTATATGAATCTATTCTTTGCTACATTTGTGTGTGTCTTGTTTATTTGTATTCTTTGTATGTGTATGAATATGTCCTTGATGTGTGTATGAATCTATTATTTTCTACATTTGTATGTGCCTTGTTCAATTGTATTCTTTGTGTGCACATATTCTTTGCACACTTGTATGTGTCTTGCATAATTGTATTCTTGCATATATGAATATATTCTTTGCTATATTTGTGTGTCTTGTTTACTTGTATTCTTTGTATGTGTATGAATATGTCCTTGATGTGTGTATGAATCTATTCTTTGCTACATTTGTGTGTGTCTTGTTTAATTGTATTCTTTGTATACATATGAATGTATTCTTTATGTGCATATGAATCTTTATTTGTTATATTTATATACATATTATTTATTTATGAGTGTAGTTTGTGTGAATATATATATTTTTAAATATTTATTTATATGATTATAAAAATACTATCATTATTTTTATATATAAATATATACTATTTAGAATATTAATTTGTAATTATATTAGTAAAATGAAAATTATCTTATTATTATTTTTATTTGATTTTTATTTTAATTTTTAATTTTTTTTTTTTTCATTTAGTTTTTTTCCTTCAAAATTTAAATGTGATAATATTAATTTTATTATTTTAAAGTGAAAAATAATATACATATTACAATAACATTAAAAAGTACATAATATCTCCTCGATGTGGGTGAACGAGACAGGTAATGGGACGATGGTGATGGGAGGAGTAGGCACGTGGAGTACGTTATGCACCACCTAGCCTCACCTGTTGTCTGTATTCAATACCCTGGAGAGCTCATTCATGGCCGCGTTAATGCGGCTCGACATTCTACAGGCCCCCCTGCTCTAATCCGATGGCACCCCACCATTTCAAATTTGTTCCTTTCTCACGCATGTTAGGCCTCCTCGCAGGTGCAGTGTTCTGCTCTGTGGATGATTCAGGATCCCATGGCGTTCAGGCTTGCGGAGTAGCTTCTGTGTTGGTTTTGCTCGATCGTCATAGCCCCTTCAGCGTTCTCTTCAGTTGTACGCCCTCCAGCTATCTCAATTCTCTGGTAGACTTGTTAACTCTCCCCCTTCGAGTCTCCCCTGTTCAGAAAAGAATTTTTGTCTGTCCTGTTCTTTATGCTCTCGGTAACATGACTATCCTGAAACAAAGAATGGGTTGCCGTAGGGGTGGAGTACGTGGTTGTCCCTTACGCCAGGATTCATCCTCTTCCACTGATACATTCCATGCCTCTTCTTCTAAAAGTCATCTTGCTCCCAGACGAGGTCGTGGTCGTGGCCAGGGACATCAGGTCGCAATATCGAACCCCAATCATGCTCATGAGCACTCGACCCGCTTTCAAATCCTTTGCATGCTAAGCAATCATTCTTTCATTGCTACTGTCACGATTCAGCTAAGTGAGGGTGCAACAGGCATGGGTTTGGCAACTCCAAATGCTTCATCAAAGCCAAGGGTGGAAGATTTTCGAAGCACCTCTCAGAATCCATTCCAGAAGGGTGATGTTCCAAAGAGCTCTGCTTTCCAGGTTAAGCCTGCTCTCATGTGTTCAAATCTTCCAGGTGAAGGGGGTCCGCCGAAAGAAGAGGGCCTTCCCTCTGATGATGACGACCTCTCCAGTTTCGGTTGTTGGATTGTGGAAGAATTTCCTCCCATGGCTCGTGACGCTTGAGCAATTTGTCATTCTCTTTTGTAGTTATCATGTCTGTTCAAGGGGAAATGCTCAGTTGTTTTCTGTCTATGTTCAGTTGTCTTCTATCCATGTTAACAGTTCGAGTCAATAGTATCACCTATGTTAAGCAGTTTTTGAACTCTAGTCATTGTGCGTTTTGTCATGGAGGTTCCGGTTTAAAGGCTCCGGTAATAGTTTTAGTTCTAGTCGGTTTGCTACTAGTTTCTGTGGGTTATATTTCAAATCTGTCATGTGAGTAAGCCATTTTCTAGGCTAGACCTCTTGAGGCTACCGCCTCGTTGTAAAAAAAAATGTATCAATAATAGGAGATACTTATTCAAAAAAAAAAAAAAGAGTACATAATATCATCCTTCTGAGTACAACCCAATTAGTGATTATTGTGTTATAAAATATTATGGAAACCATGAGGCCAAGATTCAAATCCCAAAAAAGAAGAAACAATAACATGAGATTTATAATATCATCAATTTGTAATAACACATCAGTTAATTATTTAATATTAAAATCAATACAATAAATTAATGTTTATTTTAAAAATTCATTAATTTTATAATTTTCTTTTCATAATACCAAAATTTAATAATATGTAAAAAAACATTAATTCTAAAATTTTATTAATGATAATAATTGTTTTTAAAAATAATAAAAAAAAGAAATACTTTTCAATTTCATAACATACTAATTAACTTATGAAATAAATGTAATTGTTAACATCACAATATCTATACTCAATCTTCATCATGTGCATAATATAATGTTAATTTAAACATTCATAAAAACCTAATAAATGTGTTGTGTGTGAACATGTCACATTGTAAGTCAATATGTGTAATGTTTGTGGGTATGTGTATGTTTGTGTGCACCTTTTTATTGTTGTGTGCATGTGAGTGATTATGCCTCATTGACAATGGATTGTGTGGCTGAGCATCAGTGGTTAGTCCCATGCCAATGATGGACAGTTTTTGGGGTCATATAAGCTCTCACTTTCACATGGATGACCCTGTTAATAGAGATTTTTCATCTCCAAGCCAAGAAGAGCTTTCTATATAATACCTTTTAATTTATTAAAAGTATAACATTACTTAAGACATTAAAATTTGTTTTAATCATATTTAAATAATTTTTTTTTATTTTAAAAACATTTATATACCAACTTACCATATAAATAATAATTAAATAAATATATATATTTGTTTTGAGAGGAGATCTCTAACTTAGTATGATAGAAAAGTAATGATAATAAAAATAAATAACTAAATAAAAAGATTAATGTAATGTAAGTATTTTTATCTAGTCAAAAAAAAATCCAAATAAAAAATAACATAATAAAAATACCCCGGATGTGGGTGACTCTCGAGATGATTAATGTGATGGGACAAGGGTGGGCCGAGAAGGGACGCCACCTGCCCACCCTGTACAACAAAGATTATAGCCAATCGACGGATGATCCTTGGCATTTGGGTATCACAACGTTTAACGGCTTCACTGTAGGCGACTTTGATACTACCAACCTGTCCTTCGATATGGTTTTCACCTCCACACGCTCTGAATTGTTCTGGACCTCAGCTCTCTTGAATGCCATAGTAATGGCGGGTGCAATTCGAGGCAGGACTAAGGGTAATAAATCTAGCCTCCGTCATGGGATCGCTCTGGAGCCTCTAATGTTTTGTTGGTCGAGTTATGGCCTGGTGGATGCTGGCTCTAATGGATTAACAGGGGAGACTAAGCTGGGTTTTTTCTTTGATAGACCTATGGAGCTGCCTCCGTCAGTTCCCTGGATTTTCTCTAAGGCTTCGGGCTCTCGTTTGGTTGAACGTTTGATTTGCCCGTGTTCTACTTCTGTGGTTGCTCGGTCTTGTTCCCACAGCGCCGCTGCTGCTTTATTTATGCCCCATCTATGCCATAGGATGAGATGTCGCACAGGTACCCCTCGGCGGGCGCCCTCTAGCCATTACCCTGAGACTCGTCCTCCAGACTCCTCGTCCTCTCCCTCTTTCAGCTCTGTGACTTTCACTTTCAATTGCTCCCTGAACCGTCCCATGATTACTGCTCATGTTTCGGTGTTCTTTCTCGAGGAAGCCCAAGAGGTGGGAGAGTCCAGCTCTCATCATGAGGGCCCTGGTTCGGTCTCTGTGTTGAATCCATGCTCTTTGCAGGCTGCAGAGGTTCCAGTGAGCAATGTTGTTAACATGGTGATGGAGCCAGAGGCCCCGGGTCCGTCTGAGAATGATGCTGCTTGTGCACGGGATCCGCCTGACTTCGGCTGGTGCAGAATCGTGGAAGAGCCTCCAGATGCTTAGTTCTTTCTCTGTTGCTTTGTTTCAGGTCATGCGGTCCATAATAGAGGGCAACTTTTTGCTACTGCTCATAACTTTTGTTAATGCTAATAAGCTAGGCTTCAAAATCTGTAAGCTCTGTAATGTCCATAAGATCATCACTGGTTCCCCTATGTGGGATTGGATTACAGGGTCTCGTCTAAATTCTTTGTCTTGGGAAATTTTTTCTGTTTGTATCTGCCTCTCCTTTTGGGCAGTTGCTTTAGACTTTGGTCATGATGTAATTGTACCCCTTTAATGTGAATAGAGTAGTTTTATTTAGAAAAAAAAAACATAATAAAAATAAACCTATAAAAATAAAAATGACCCATGGTATTCATTTTGAACATACCCTATTTAAAGGGTGAAATTAAATTAGCCCAGATCTATTTTAACTCTGGAACTAAGAAACGTGGACAAAGAATAAATCTCTTTTCACTCTAGAAAATGTTTTCATCTAAAGAGATTAAAACATTTTTGATATTTAGATGTGTTAAAATATTTTTGATATTTAAATGTGTTAAAATGAAATCTAGACTAGTTATATTAATATCCAACTGTTTTAATTTATATCATACATTTTAACAATTATAAAATCAATAATATAATTTTTAATAATATATATTAGTTTATAGAAACACTTTTAATTATTAAAATATAAAATAATGACATATCATAAAATAAAAATATATATAATATTTATATAATTGAAATTTCAAATACAATTAAGTTGTTTAGCCCACAGGGAAGGCGAGTTGGTAATCGCATGGCGGTGTAGTTCATTTATCAAGCGGACTCCATATTTGAGGTCACAAGTTCAAATCCCCCGGACTTACC
>APFE030973806.1:48642-147942 GCA_000404065.3 Pinus taeda | reverse complement strand
TAGTTGCTAACTAATCCTTCTCCTCTCACAAAAATAAAATAATTAGCGTTATGACACTTTTAAAAGAGTTAATTAAAGCATTTTTAATCTCATTCCTTTTAAAATACAGATAATATTACTATGTAGATATATAATTTCATCAATAAATAATAAATAACTATTACATGATTTGAATGAAAATTGTTGCTCAAAAATTAAACTGATACACATATACAACTAAAAAAAATGTTATCTTATAAAAATTGTTGCTCAAAAATTAAATTGATACAAATATAGAACTTAAAAAGAAATGTTATCTTATTTTTTATCTGATAGACAATTGTTGCTTACAATTAAATTGATACAAATTAAAATTACCTACCATATGCTTTATCCCTGGTTCCTTATTAGAAAAAATTGTTATCTCATAGACATTAATATTATAGTTTATTAATTCATAAAAAAAATTACCTACCATATGCTTTATCCCTGGTTCCTTATTAGTCCCTACCTTCAGTAAGACTATAGTTAGATCGTTGATTGTCCATTAATTTATTAGTTGACCAATTTTTTTTAAGGTTTATTAGTGTTTAACCAAAGTTTTATAATCCAATTTTCATCCATTTAAATTTTAAAGAAAGGTTTTGGATATAAAAATATCGACCTCTTATTGCAAGTTTGGCTAATCCCAATGTAGAAAACATTGTGACGATTCATTTTATCCAAATTCGAGTTTGCAGAATGTCGTGACAATTCACTTTATCCAAAGTCGAGTTTGCAGAATGTTGTGACAATTAATTTTATCCAAAGTCCAATTTGGATGTTGTGACAACTGATTTTAGTTCAGGGCAAAGTTTTTTCGGTATATGTTGGAGACTTTTAGCAAGTGACAGCTTTCGGTCATGCACAATAGCTAGTTGTTGGTGTCAGAATGCCATATGTTGGAGACTTCTAGTAGGTGGCAGATTTCGTGTATAACTGTGATGCGCATGGTAAGAGACATGCCAGTGCTTGTAAAGGAAAGATGCCATGGTAAGAGACATTATTATATTTGGGCATTTTCCAAATTACCGTGTTGAGGGAAGCCATTTTCCTTTCTAATTTATACGATAATGATAAGGAGAACATAGGATCCCTGAAGGCCACCGTTGATACAATGGAGTAGATTGTGAAGACCGTGGTTGGCTCTGTCTATCTCAAATTTGATGGAAAACCCCTTGAGATTCTTCATTTTCTTGATCGAAAGGTATGTATTGTTATCCCCGTTGCAAGTCTTACCATTAGGGTTTTTTCTTCGGAGCTCTGGCAGAGCCGCGCAGGGTTTTAATATGCTATGATGTATAATCATGTGCAGTCCAAGGAGCCTCATGGGGCAGCCTCATTTTATTCTTAGTATTTTGTGGGATACAACTGACAAAGGTATCTTATCTGCAATTTGTTCGGTGAATTTTATTTAGCTAGACGTAGTAGTTGGTATGAAAATCACTAACAACTTTCTCGATAGACTCAAGCCCTGTGGATAACTTTTGAAGCTCATAAATCCACTTATACAGGGAAGTGCATGAGTAGATTATTTCTACTCGTTCTCTTTCTAAAATGTAAAAATAAAATAATTGTAATTATTACATTCAAATATACTCATTACCCTCCAAAGGATCAAAAAGATCAAAATAAAAATAGCTTTAAAATTTTTGAAATTATTTTCCTAAATTAATATTCGATGGCGTCTACGTAGCTTTCAATAGTGTCTACATGTTCAATATTGTCTACATAACTTTGTTTTGCCCTGGCTATTTTCAAAACCTATGTATTAACACACTGTTGTCCAATGTGCCCTGCACTATCTCCAATCTGCCTTGCATGTGACTCTGTTTTTTATACATTTTCCTAGTTTTCCTCCTAAAATAAGAAGGGTTTATTTTCAATAACTAATGTATTCATGATTTTGTCCATCTTTAATTTCCTAAAAATAGAAATATAAATTGAAACCATGTCAATTTTCTCACGAAATACATTCCATTCTTGTTTCTCCCTGTTCTATGTCCTTTATTTTTATATCCTATTAACAAATTCCTTTCAACCTTTTTCCTGTTAAACTCCCTCCGCCCACTTGTAAATTTCTATTTACAATGCAATGACACGGAGATTACTGCAACTGTAAAATTACATAAATAAAAATTTCTTAGCAATTCATATTGCAAAACAAAAGTATAGAATTGCAAACCAAAAGCATATTGAGTCTCGCTCACCTTTTCTTTGTCCACGCAACAGCAGAAACAAATGCATAGCGCTAACTACCCATAGAGATTAAGTTTTTTGGACATTTCTCATGATCAATCAAATGCACCAGTTTTTCAGCGTTCCGCGTAGCAGAGTGCGCCATTCAAGTTATTTATTATAACACAACTTCACAAAGCTCCACCCATTGATCCCAAGCCGGCTGATCCAGGGCGATGTATAAATAAGAACAAGTGTTTACAATGTTAAAACGTGACAAGGATATCAATACCTTTGAGAACCACGTCAACGCGTCAAATTGTGCAAGCCTCATACAATGTAATTAATTTTCTATAAATAAATTTGTGGGCCAATCTCTTGGCCACTTGTCCACACCGTTGATATCATGTCCTTCCTTGTGTAGTTGTGCTGGTCTATCTTCCTTAATAGAGCCAAGGACATAGCTAATAGATAGCTAATAGATTAGAAGGGTTCTACCTAATGTTATTGCAACCCAGCTATGATTCATATTATGAAAAATATGAAAAATAATCTTATAAATGCCATTTTTTACAAGCGAAAAATAAAATTTTCAAATGGAACACTAATTTGGTATGTATCGTCTAATAGAATGTGAATACATCGGTGAGCTTTAGACTTTCTCTTTTAAAAACTCTCAAGATTCCTAGATCATTAGTTAATGCTTATTCATTTCATATGGATATTCTTTATACATTTAGTTTTTCTAATTTATCACCAGCATTAAATTACCTATTTTTAGAAATTGTATCTATGATATTAAATAGTAGCTTTGTTTAGAAGATTTTCTAAACATATAGAATTTATTATTGGGAGAGATTTATCACAAGCATTAAATTACTTATTTTTACAAACTGTATCTATCTATGATATTAAAGAGCAGCTTTGTTTAGAAGATTTTCTAAACATATAGAATTTATTATTGGGAGGCATTTACTTTTCAAGCCAGAAATTTTAAGAGATTTTCTAAACATATAGAATTTATTATTGACAGGCATTTACTTTTCAAGCCAGAAATTTTAAGAGATATTTTCCCTGCCATTTATCATTATTTAAATGTTTTTGTGGAGACCAATATTTTTGGGAAGTTCACAACATTAATAATCTTTGCGATGGTCGAGATTAGATAAGAGGAGTAGATTGGAATTTTTTAATAGCTTTGTAAAGTAGATTAAATTGTTTAAATAATAAATTTAATGTATCTCAAATTTCTGCATGCATCCTCAAGATTAAGATTGAATTAAAAAACGTTTATAAAATATATCTATTTAAATCTCGCCATGTACCCTCAAAATTAAGATTGAATTCAAGAACATTCATGCACCCTCAAGATTAAGATTGAATTCAAGAAAGTTTTTAAAAGATGTGTATCTCAAATCTCGCCATGTACCGTCAAGATTAAGATTGAATTAAAGAACATTCAATACAAAGATGCAGGTATACTTGGTGTCCAAACCTACTTACTAAAAATCAAAGCCAAACCTCACGGAATATTGCATATCGGCCTGTGTAGCTCCTTGTTTCCTTTTACTTGCTAATGGCCATGATAATCTTAGTTTCTTGTTTTGCTTGTACATTGCATTTTCAATGCTTCATTCTTTGAATTAAGTTTTCAATATTTTTTTTTTAATCGAGTAACGTGTTAACAAAATTCTTAATTTTATTTACAAACATATATTAATTTCATTGAATTCATGAAGTTATTAATATTTATGTTTTTCTTTAAAATCTCTACATGTGAAAAAAAAAGTTAGAGACCCAGTAAAAAATAGCGATGTTACACCAGGGATAGGTAGTTAATTTTTAAACACTCTTTCACTTTTCTAATATATTGAAAATCAATTTTGAATTTAATAAAGTTGAGTGCCAACAAACGGATGTTCGGTACTCGGATGAGTTCACAAATTTAGCCTGAGATGTTACTCCAGATGTAAATGGAAATAAAAGAAATGTGATATCTACGATTGTAGCTCTTCTTCGTTTTCACATTGTTTTTAAAAAATTTAATATTACAAAATAGTCAATTAAATTTTATTTATTAAAAATATATATGCTTTACTATTTCTATGTTATTCGACGAAATAATATGATAATTAAAAATAATAATATAATTAAAAATTTGGAACATTTATTTTTTCCCAAAGAAAAAATTGAACTTTTTATTACCAAGATAAAAAGTTATATAGCATATGCCAAAGCATTCATTTGTTGTATGATTTGCAAATCATAGAGCTCACAGGATGAGTAAACTCAGTCCTGCCCTTAAACATAAAAAGAAAAAACTACCAACTGAACAAATGCACATGCCTCCTCATATATGTGGGCTTGTAGATAAACTCTACAATTTCCCGGCTTGTGCCTGTCAAGATGGTGGACCAGATGCTAAAAAAAAAACCCCAAAGAGGGTGTTCCACTACAAGGGTACCTTAGATGATATTAGGGGGTCTTTCAAGTTTTTTGCCCCTTTTTCTTCTCTACCTTGTGCCACTCTCCTTGGGACGGTACCATGGGGACGAGTTGGAGTGGATTCCCATCACTTGATTGGGGGTTTTCCTTGTCTGCGTCGGAGGTGTCTGATGAATGTTGCCTTTTGATTCCACTGATTTCCATTGAGTTTGGCTTCTTTTCCAGTTGCATTTCCTTAGGCTCTTGTGGGGGTGTCTCTTGTGTTTCTATTCGGTTATTCTCATTTGGGAGGGGTTCTTCGTCCTCAAAATCTTCCTCATCTTCAGATTCTGGTGGATCAAACTTCCATCCCTTTCGTTGTTTGCCGAACTTCTTCTTCCTACGGCTGTCGTTTTTATATTCTGGGTATGCATTTTGAAGATGTCCCGTTTATCGACATATTCAACATCTGAACGCTGTATTTTCATAGTCTAATGACCGTGTCCAGCAACGATCTTTGTGCTTCAGTTTTACGCTGTCCAGTAGGCCTTTGTTGAGATCAACTTCCATAGAGATACGTGCAAAGGTAAAAATTCTTTCCTCCAGTCTTTGTGTATCCATTTTAATGTATCTGCCAATACTGTTGCCTATGCATTCCAGGATCTTTTGGTCCCAGAAATGTAGAGGAAGATTATGACGACGTACCCATATAGGCATCCTAGAAACAATGAAAATGTTTGCATCGAACTCCGGGAACCAAGGAGTGATAAAGAGGCCTAAAGATCCCTAGAACCAAGGTCCCTCGTGAATCACGAGATATTAGACCTCTGTTTTTTGGAACTTTACTATAAAGAACCCCTTCGAGCAAAGATGGATCTCACAGTCTAGATCCCAGTGTGTGAAAATCCAATGGAACAGGTCAAATGGTTTGGGCCAAAAACCATTAAAACGACAGATAATGGCTAGTTTTTCATAGCTATTACATACCTCCTCTTCTTTTGATATATCTATCATTAGTTCTGGTGTATGCTAGAGTTGCTCCACTATGTATGGAATAGGTTCTGATCTGGCTTACTTTGGAGCAGCTGTAGAAGATTTTCCCCTTTGTAGAACATGCTTGTAAGATATTCCTTCGCTTCTATGTTGCTGTTGTGAATCTGGGTTGAGATTTGATTTCGGCCCACTGCCTCCTTCTGCTTGTTTACTAGTTGCTCCATCTGCTAATTTACTTGTTGCTGCCCCTCCTCAAAGTCTCATATTAAGTATGATTGTAGATCTGGGCTTGATGTTGTAATCTTTAATAGATCTGGAATCCTGTAGCGATCTGCCCTCAATATATTAAATTTTATTGATTAACCAGGTATCCAATATGGTTGGCAATGTTTTGCTTCAAATATATAACACTATATGTAGCGAGAGCCTAGAGCAATGTTGTTTTTTCAGTGGGGGCTTTAACAAACATTTGAAATCGATTAGATCTTGTCCCATCAGAGCCAGGACTGGCGATATGAGGCCATGCTTCAGTCTTGGAACCCTTTTTTGAATTGATTATATCTATCTCAATGACCTTATAGAGATCGGGATAGATATTTTCATTCAGAGTCTTCTGCATCCAAATAACAAACTCGGTCGTCTTTGAGAGCTCACGTGACCAGAGATCCGTGATGTTATTGCGATCCATCAGATATCTATGTATATTCACGCTGGGCACCTGGACTGCCCTCAGGTCCTCCATATGCACCCGCCCATTTGTCAGAAAACTGTCTGGCTTCTCCAGAGCTGTGATGGCAATCCCGTCGGGCAAGAATAAAAATTCTTTGGTTGTTCCCGTGTTTTCCTTTTCTACCAGATCCACGCAGGGCACGACGGCATCAGATCTGGGGGGAAACCCAGACCTCATCTTCTGGCTATGGACAGGTTGTCGTTCTCCACCTCCTTGTCCAACTCCACGCACAACTGCTTGTGCCTCACCCTCATCGGCCCTCCTTTGAAGCATGTTCTTTGACAGTCAAACTCTACCTTGATTACAGTTCCGGAACGGTGGGAAAAACATACCTTGAAGAGACTTGCTGCGCCTAGCCTGTGTAGGTTTCGATCCGCAGCGTGGAATCCATTTTTAACTTTAGATCCATAACACAGCCCTGTCAACGCTTTGAAATCCCTTCATCCATCTGCTAGAGGGCTTCGATCTGAGCCCAATCTTCTCCCTTCCTTGGTCTTCAGAAAGGCGGCGTCAAAGATCACCCGTCCTGAAACCCTAGCCATTTCTCACAGATCAGAGCCTCTGGATCAACACTTAGCTATCTTGATAAAGAAGCTTTTCCCTTCTCTTGGTTTGTTGCATATGTGTGTTTTTTAAATTTATTGAGACTGTGATATTTCATACAGTTCAAATCTGGAACATTTTAATAAGCCACAATAATCAATAAATTTTAATGTGGGATAGATTCACGGCTATAGAACTTTTGTAACCGTGTTAAAATGTTAAAATGTTATTAATTATGAAGTTTTTATAAGATTTTGGATCTGAGGATGTCACGAACAATGTGTGAAAGATAGTTTTCTTTTTAATTTTATAATTTTATGAGATTTAGAAAATAATTTAAATAGTTTCCCAAGTTTTATTATGGAGTTTACTTGGGAAGTTTGGGAAGTTTGGGAAGTTTATGAAATATAGAGTAAATGTGAGTACAAAGTTTTATTTTCAAATGTCATAGATACTTACACATGGTTGTGTGTTAAAGATAGTGGTAGTTTTCAAAATCAATGCTATATCATATGAGTACGGGATTGGCCTAGTGTTGATTCCTATATATATATATAGTGTGATAGTTGTCAAAATCAATGCTATATCATATGAGTATGGAATTGGATTAGTTGTTCATTCATCTATATATATATATATATATATTGTAGAAATATGTAAGTGATGTATAAAACTGATTCTCACAATGTACCTTTTGTGCTTGATATAATAACCATGTGCTAGTGTATTTCTCAATATCAACATCAATTTTTAATGGTTGTGTGCTATATGAGATGGTTAGAATGACTTCTTTCTATCAAGATTTCATAAGTTTGTGTGTACAATGATTTCAGCTAACACTCTAATGTTGCTATAGAATGCAACATGGATGATGTTCCCATATTGGAATATTCATATTAGTCATGCCTTTACTATAATTTCCCTACCCATGCAATGCTTCAATTAACATTATGTCTCATTGTGACATAAACATAAACTTTATCATATGATTAATTATGATTTTGGTTGATTTATGTCAGCTTGCTTTGCTCCTCAATTATTATGTCACGTTACAATATTTGTCAATGGTTATGTGGCATTACAATGCTTGGCTAAAGTTATGTTGGATTGCCATATTCTTGAATGATGATATCACATGAGGCTTCATCCTTGATGATTTATGTTTTATTATATATTTCTCAATAATTAGATTACATTATTACATTCATCAAATATTATATCGAATTGTGACATTAACATGTCAACCATATTATTAATATATTAACATATACTTATCAAAAATCATCAAGGGTCTCACATTACAACATTCCTAAAGGGTTATGCATGATTGCAACATACCTAAATGATAATGTCACATTGCAACATTAATCTTTGTTGGTTTCTGTCGGAATGCTATATTACTCCATGTGTTTGTTACATTGTAACATTCATTAAGGGTTATGTTGCAACGTGACATCAATAATTTCGCCTTAATGTGTTTGTAACATTGTAACATTCCTTAAGGGTTATGTTGCAACGTGAAATCAATAATTTTTCCTTAATATTTTGCTACGTTGTGAGATTCATTAAAGGTTATGTTGCAACATGACATCAATAATTTTGCCTTAATATTTTTCTACATTGTGATAGTCAAAGTTTGAAATATGGTTAAATTTATTGTGATATTCATCTTGGTTAACCACTTACGTTACACATGTTATGAGCCTCAAAGGTTACCTCACATTGCACTATTCATCAAGGATTATGTTGGATTTCATAGTTCCTCAAGTGTTATATTGGATTACAATAGTCATCCATGCTTATGTCACCCTTTTTGAATTCCTCTTGGTTGGCGAATTGTTATTCTCCTCAATAGTTATATTTCATTGTAACGCTCATCAAAGTGATTAAATCACATTACAAATTCACTTGAGGGTTACATTGTATTATGATGTTTGTTAATGATTAGATATCACATATTGGCATTCATCGTAGATGACTTATGTTCATTTGTAATTCTTCTCAATGACTATGCTACATTGTGGCATTCATCGTAGATGACTTATGTTCATTTGTAATGTTTCTCAATGACTATGCTACATTGTGGCATTCATCAAACATTATGATATGCCACAATTGAATTCTTCCTCTTTGTTGTATTCATTATGAATATTGTTATTACAAATTAATAGCATGAGTTTTCACTAAATGATAAACATGGCAATTAATTGTTCATAAGAAATAAGAAGACTATGAAAAATAATATCAAAAATATTTTATTTATATTTTCTCGCTAAAACTTTCTAATTCATTACAGGTATCCTTCAATTTACTCACATGATGATATAAGTATTTATTATTTCACAATTTAAAAAAAATTGTGCAATAACTGAATGCTTCAAAATTTATTATTTTTATTAACAATATAAGTACTTACAATTTAATAGTATTGTCTATCATCAACGAGTAAAATATGACAATAAATTGATCATAAAAATAAAAAAATCACTGATAATAATATAAAAAGAGATTTTTATAGTCTTTACTAAAACTTAATAACCCATTGAAGATAATCCATACACCTACACTGTGATACAAATTTATCAACATTGTTGAGAAAATGAACAAAGATGATGGCCCCAAAGTGGTAATATTGGCATCATGAATGTGTGTCCACATGAATGGGTGTGCATTCCTAGAAATGCACAAACTTTTCTAGGAATCTAGCCTCAATAAACCTTGAGCTACCGACTAGGACATTAGCTAGGTTGCCAACTTGCCATGGTTAGGAACACATGTACTCTAGGAGCCCCCACATGCAATAAGAATGCAAACATGCTCCATGAATGCACACACGGTTCCAAAAAAATGTGTGCTTTATGAATGCGCACATGTTCATAATAATAAATTTCTCTAATGCATCTATTGCCCTATGTTTTACCAAATTAGCATTGTAAGTCATTTTTTGAGTGTCATTGAGAAAAATTCCTACTTCTGAAGAACCTCGAGTGCCAAATCAACACCATACCTCATCTTTGAATTCAAGGTAATAAATTTCTCTAATACATCTATTGTCCTATGTTTTACCAAATTAGGATTGTAAGTCATTTTTTGAGTGTCATTGAAAAAATTCCTACTTCTGAAGCACCTCGAGTTGCCAAATCAACACCATACCTCATCTTTAAATTCAAGGTAAGCATTCTAATGTTTTTATTTAACATTTTTTGGTATTATTTTTTTTTTTGGTTTAAAATTGTAAAGAAAAACCAAATTAATACCCTCCACACAATCATTTTATTCAATTGCTGGGAAATAGGAGAATATGGAACCTAACTTATAACACAAACCCACCATCATCAAACCAATATTTAGAACAAACAAACCTAAACCGGAAACCAACAAATCCAAATAGTGAAATTGATGCATCTTTAGCTACATTAAGTTCATTGATACAAGATATTCAAACCTCTAGAGATGCATCACTATTTCTCTTGGAAGGCCATTAAACTCGATTGCATCATCCATCTCTAATGCCCAAATTCAGTAAACCAACATTTTTGGTTACAGACTATAAGGTAGGAATACTGTAGAACCAATCTAAATAGAGATTAAGTTAGAGATCTCGACATTAATAAAAATTATTTTTTGTCCTTTCTTTTTACCCAAGAGACAACAACCTAACACCAATAACTAGAAATGCATTTGTATGGAATAGTACACCTACCAACCATTTCTAAACAATTGAATGGATAGGTGGTTTACAGTAGTTGATAAAACTCCTTACAATAATAAGGACATACCTCTATACTTCTTAAGGAAATTATGGGAATAATTTCAGCTAGTACTCCAATCAACTGGTTTGAAAAGGGGGAATTTCGAGGGATGGATCATGGGTATGTGCAATATAAACAAAATGATAGGTGCAAGCTACCAATAGCTTCTTTTACACTTAGACGAAGGCCTAAATCCCCCTACCCATCATCTTCCACTTATGGATACCATTATTGAGACCCAAATAGTGGTGACTTCATTGAATCACACACCAATGAAATACGATTCCTTGTGGGATCATCATAGAAGGATCCATTAGCAGCTAATGTTATAGGTGGAGCAAGACTGTTTGACTCTTTAATAGGGCTTCGCCAACAATTCCACATGGAGACTCACTTGAACGTCATAGATGTACCAACTATGGGAAGACTTGTTATGGCTAGATGGAGGATAGTAGGAAATGTAGCTTTATGGTTATGATGTGAGTGTTTCGAATTGTCCGACTCCTTACTCATTGAAGAGGAGAATGCATTAGTTTTGATTGAATAATTGTCTAATAGTCCATTTAGATGGAACCATCTATAATTTTATTTATATATGTGAATATATGGTGTTTGTAGTTGCTACACCCTTGTAACACTCCCGCTAGACCTACGGATGCATTGGTGTTGTTTTGGGCCACTTATGCTATAGTGAATATCACTTGTTCATTTGATGTATTACAAAAAAGGTATGGTGAATTAAAATTATCCCTCCTTGCAAAAGCATTCATATCTTTTTAGTCGAAAATGTAGATAGTTTTATTCTTTAATATAATTGCAGTGCTCATTTAATGTTTTTATATATTTTGATAACACCAGGGGAGGAGCCATGCCAAACGAGGGAGGGCATATATTCCCCTTCACATATATCACGGGTCAAATTATATTTTGTTTAATTTTGAATTCCATTATCTTATTTTGATTTACTAATTGAATTATTATAAATGCATATGCAGGTTCCTCAATTTACATAGTCCTATGTTCTTTCCCCTCCACATCATTCACCATCATCTATTATTCACCCACCAATTGTCCACCAATATTATCGCATTTCCATGATATTTTCAATTGATCTTACCTCGACCTAAGAATTCCCTTCACTAGTAAAACTTATCTATATCGATCATCATCCACCTCCACCACATTCTCATTCCCATCCGCTCATAAAGGTTGTATCCATAGAACATATAGTGGCTTATGAGAAAGTTGTGCAATTGAGTTCTCCACTTGTGAGTGAATCTCCATCATTGCACAAGAGATTCAAGATGAGATCATTCATTGACTATTTTTTTCTTTATGATAAATAAAATTGATTCCAGGAATTTTTTGTTTAAATTATATTTGCTGAGTATTGTGACTATTGCAGGGCAGTACTGTTGATATGTTAGCGATGTGAATGTTGATGCCACCCTCGCGAATAATTAAGTATATTTGGTGAGTTTGTTGGGCTTCAATTATAAAGTATTAAATTGCAAGTGTGTAATTTACTATGAAAAAAATAGAATGCGAATGTTTTTTCTTTCTACAATCTGTAGAGAGATGAAGCACACCTCAAAAGAAGAAAAAATTACCTCCTTCTTCTGGTAAGAGGAGAAAGATGAAATCTTGGGATTTACACGATGGTGGTGATGGTGGAAGTGATCAGTGAGTGAGTAGTGAGACCCATTTTGTATATGTAATATCATATGCCATACAATCATGTTTGAGCATGAGGTGTCGTTTTGAATATTGCGAAAACTATGCCACTTTGTTGAAAATGTACATTTGAGACAATTTTGAGTTTGTGTGTATGTCTCATGGAACATGTTCTTTGATTTAAAGTGTTTGTTTATTTGATGTTCAGGTATTAGATTTCTAGGTTGAGGGGTTATGGCTCCTTATTTTTCGTGGCTAGCTAAATTGTTATAGGGGTAGTGGCTCCTTGATGGTGGTTTCCAACTAAACAAAATAAAAGAAATTATTTGAATAATAAACAAAAGCAAAAAAAATGAAGCATGAACAAGAGAGTGATTTTTTTCCGTTCAGGGTTTCCACTAGAAATCACATGTGTCCCTTATACATGTTGATTATAATTTTTATGATGATTGTTTAATATGTTTACATGATCTCATCTAATGATGAATTGTTGTCTATTGTTATTTAGTAAACTATAATATTTTTTTATAAATTATATAAGTGTTATCACTGTAGATCCACCCCTCAAAATAATGATCTAATATCAACATCCTATTTTCTTAATAAAAATTGAAATTATCTTTTTGATAAATTAATTTCTCATATATGTATTAAATTAACATATCTTTTGATTTTAACAAATATATTTTGTTAAAAAGCTAAAAATCAAAACTGCCATACATATTTCCTTATATCTAAAATAAAATTAAAATTATTCAAAAATAAATTTAAAGCATTTACTTCATTATAGAGAAACCATTTATATAAAAAAAAAAATCATAATATTTTTCCTATACAACCAGCTACATCCCCAACTTAAATTAGCAATTTTACTTTCAATGATTATGATTACGTTATTCTATTCAAAATGTAATTTCTGCATTTTCCCTTCAAAATATAATTTAATATCTAAAATTATGAGTGTATGCTTTCCAAATTCACTAGCATTTATCTTATCCCGTTAAAAGACACACCAAGTAAATAAATATAATATAATTACGTTATTTTTCAATTTATTTCATAAAATCAAAATTTAAATAATTTTTTTTTCCAAATTAATTTTTATATAAAATTTTATTTTATAAATAAAATATAAAAATAAAGTTAAGAATATTTCTTTTAAACTATAAATTAAAATTAATTCTAATAAATTCCCTAATAGGGTGTACATGCAAATGTAACTAGGTCTTGGAGGGAGTGTCTTCCATCCCAGGTACACATTCTAACATTAAAGGAGAGGGGACATAACCTGCACTCGCATCCATATACATGCATGTTCTATTTGGCATTGGTTTTAGAAAATGGTTTCAGTGGGCATTGAGTCAATTCATCATGATGAAATACCAGTCGAGGAGTCGAGGGAAAGTCCTAGGCCTCTTGGTGCAACATCCATGTTCAATATGATTGTGTAAGCTTCTGTGCGTTATGGGTAGTATTTTGTTTCAAAGCGTTTAGAGGTGGTTGTGTTGGCCAACGAAGTGTGGTTATATGTGATGGGTTCCCTGATTTCCTAGTCTTGTCCATGGTCATTTGGAGATTGCATTTCAAAAGGATTGATGAGGGCATCAAGTTTCATTAAGTTTCATGTGCGCTTTGAATTCGTAGGTATTTTCTTTGTTATGCTTGGTCTCTTTGTTTTAGCGGTTAATCATGTGTGGGTTTAAGTTATTAGGGCATCAATCTGTGCATATGAATTTTCAATTCTAGTTTGTGGTCTCGGCTCAGGAGGGATTGTCAATTTGTCATTAGGTATTGTGTGACTGCCCATGTTTAAGGTTAAAGTTCGGGATTATACTCCAATTTGGAATGAATTAGGGGGTATTGTAATATTAGGTCCTTTTCGAATTTGGAATGAATTAGGGGTATTGTAATGTTAGGTCCTTTTCCTGGCCGGATAAGCTTTGGTTGGTCATGTACTATGTTTAGTTATGCACCTCTAGGTTTCAAGGTCTCAAGTATTATGTTTGGTCATGCACTTCTAGGTTTCAAGGTCTTGTGGCCTTTACGTTTTTCCTCTCTTGCTCAATGGTCGATGGTGAAGGTCTTGGTTGAGGAAATTGTATCCTATTTCTGAATTGACAGTGGTATGTGGAGTGAGAGGGATGTGTATAGAGATTTTATGATGGTATCATGTGTTGTAACCCCGACATTGTTGGAGGTGGGTCTCCTCCATTCTCTTGTTTCTTTATAGGTAAAGGGATCCATATCATATGCAAGAAGTGTGCCCCTTGGGACTTCGCTATGTGGTCGAGACAATGATTGAGGTGTAGAGGGGGGATGTGGCAGAACCGAACAAGGGTAGCGAGGCACGAGTCTCTTTGCTCGTGACTCAACTACCGCCTATTTCAATGTTGCTCATTGAAACACTCATGGAAATTCACTAGCTTGAGACCCAAACATGAGTTGAAAGACAATCTCTTTCAGATTTAAAAATCATGCAAAGCATGTCAACATGGGTTCATGAACTTAATAGCAAGTTTAAAATATGCACTTAATAGAGGGTTTAAGTTGTTGAATTGAAGCTTCTGTGATTCATATTAAGTTTATGAGTTAAAGATTTTCGGCATAAATCACATGATAACACATTTGCCAACGTGTTTCGAACCAACGAGTATGATTCATGGTTGGTTCGAAATGAGTGGACAAATGTATTATCATGTAATTTATCCTAAAAAACTTTTTCTCATAAAAAAAAGTTTAAATTTAAGCGTGGAAGAAAAACGAAGTGATAACTGTTATCTCGCTCTTTGAAAGTCTAACCATCGCGGCCTTGGGCAGAAAAACTCTATTCAGGGTTCTTCTAGCCTTCTTTTCCCACAAAGAGACGAGCTCACTCTGGCTGATTATGTTATCCGTTGGCCTGTAAATGACGAGCTTATTCATTGTTCTGGGAGCGTTTTCCATCATTATCATGAGAGATGCAATGTCATTTTCTGAATTCATAAACGCTGCACAGCATACTCACCATGTAATTAGTTTTCGCCATATATCATTGAGTTCTGTGAATCAAAAAACTCATATCATTAAGAAACCGCAAAATCCTTTTCAACCATTTTTGTTTTATTTGCAAATAAAATAAAATGAAATAATCTCTCATCGATATGTTTCAAATCCTATCTTATTATTTCAAATTCTTTGTGATACTACTTTTAACGGTCTAATAGTGTGTTACTTTTCTTTTTATGGTTCATTTTTAACGGTCTAATTGTGGGTTACTTTTCTGTTTCGGGTTCAATATTGAAAATGTTAATGCTGCATTTTTCTTCTTAATTCAAGCTGTTTCATGTTGTTCTCAATTATACAGAGACAAAAGAGTATCTTCTTCGTGTATATTCTAAATGGTTTTTTTTTTCTTTGTATAAGTTTTGAATAATACTCCATTATTAAGTAGAAAATATTTTTTTTAATCTGATTTTTTGTTTATATTTTTCTGTGATCTGATAGACATTAGAATCAAATGATCATTTTTTTTTTTTTTTTACAATGGGTTTTTATATAGTTTTTGGGAAAATTTTCTTTGCATTAAAGAAGATTTAGGTTAAATTAAGAGAGTTTTATTGTCAAGAAAAATTTAGAGGTTAATATTAGTAGATGAGTTAATTTTTCTATTTCCAGAAAACTCATTTTCCAACGATTTCCATTTTTTTCCCAAAACAAAATATTTTCCCAAATTTTATAATATAAAATTATTTTATATTCTAAATAGAAAACAATTCATAAAGACTATATATAAAATCATTATAAACTTGAATATTGTACAAAGATATCCACAAAAATGTAAAGTTTGCATATTTAAAATTAATGGAATTTACCAATATTTCTAAACATTAAAATAAAGTTCCATTGTTGAAATTTTCCCTAATTATTGTATAGACCATAGACATTTTTTTGAGTTTTTAAAATATTGCACTTGTGTTTTATGGATTAGTCATTTGAATGGTAGGTTTTAAATGTGATAGAATGTATTTTTGAGATGGGTGCATATCTAGGTTAGTATCATGAACAATTTGTGGTGCGTGGAAACATTTTTCAGCCATCTTAGAGTTGGTTCTTGTTTGTAAGAATGTCAAAGTTAATCCTTTCATATCTTCTTAATCAATGTCACTACTATCTTTGACGGTGATGAGAGTTACAAAATTGGATTTTGATTAAATTTTTCATATAAAAAAAATAAAGTAATTGGTAGTTGTATACTTGAAAAGATAATAAAGATGAAAATGTAACAACAAATAAGAAAGATAGATGAAATGAGTTAAAGTATTAAAAGACGTTTTGATTCAACTTAGTCTATATTAAAATAAAAATCCTTTTATTTTTCATAAGCAATACAAAATACAATATTCCAAATCTTCTTAAATTTATAAAATATCAAGATGCACACACATTAAAGCAGTATAAGTTCCTAATATCACATCATTCACTCATGGTGAATATGGATGACTAACCCAAAGACGAGGGAAAGGATGAAAAATAATATATTTGAGTAAGCCATGTATAATTGTAGTTTCAATAATCCATTCTTATAAATGTAAGGAATTTTAGTGTCCACTCAATAATTAAAGGAATCCTTTCCTAAAAAGTTTAGGTACAATTAGGAAGTCAATAATTATTTATAATCAACAATTATGAAAATTTAATTTGCATCCTTTTTACATTATATTAATAATTTTAAGAATAATATTTTAACTTCAAATAAATATTCATTTATTCTTATTTTGTGCAAGAAGTTAAATGTAAACATAGTAGTATATGACTTAATGGTGGGAGTAAGGATAAATATGATTATAAATAAAATGATTCTAGTAGCATAGTTTGAGGATGACAATAAAATATTGACTTTCTCGTAAATACATTTTAAGTTGAAATAATATTTTTGGTCATATAGTAAGATCTAAAATTTATTTTAGTGAAAGTATTCCTTGTGATGCAACATCGATGGTTTATTTCAAGTGGTTTGGTTTTTTTTGAATAATTATGTTCAAATCAGTAAATAGCAACTAATATGATAATTATGATATATTTTTTCCCTTGGGATCATAAAAATACCTACCTCCTCCTTCATTAAGTCATGGTAGTATTTTTCACCTTTAATAAGAGAAAGTACCTGTGCCCCATTTCTCAAATTTAGAAATATTTCATCACTATGACTGAAATAAGTTTGATTAGAATTAGCCAAGTAGCATATGGTATAGCACCTTTATTAATATTTTTTTATAATTTTGTTTATTTTTTGCTTAATCTTTAGTATGTTGGTCCAAATATATTATAAATCTTACCATACATGCTCTTTTGAGATTCAAAAGTCATTACAACTATCTTTCCTTAAATTATACTTAAAATGGATTTGATTATCATAACAACTATACCTTCAAAAATGTTTTTGTGTGTGTGTGTGTGTATTTGGGGTGGAAGAGGGATCTCGAATTATTGAGAGAAGAAGAGTTTATACCTTCAAATAAACATGTAATACCTATAACATAGGTTTTCTCGTTTAGATTTTCCCCTTCTTCGTTTCTGCTAGTTGGATGAGCTTGAACACAAAGAGTAGAAGGTTGAGTATAGGCATGGAGTTTCCCAGTGTGGACATAGGTTCATGGTTGGACCCAAGCTTCCCTTGCATACAACTCGTATTTTCTATCAAGACTTCATCGACCGAAGGTTATAACCAAGAACAGAGAAGATGGACATAGGACCATCCAAGTGCTGCAGTGTCACAAGACTCTTTGGATCTTAGCCACATACTCATTCAAATCTCAGAACTCAGTAGAGGGAAACACTTATTTACAACTAAAAATAATATGATACTAAGAAAACAAAACAAACGAAACAAAAATAGTAAGCAAAGAAAACAAAGCTACAAGCAAGAAAAGCGAGAAAGCAAACAAACCAAACCAAGTCAACAAGCAAACAAACAAACAAACCAGAAAATAAGGACAAGGAGGAAAACAAATGCTACTGCTACTCCTATGCTAACAATGAATGGGCCTACTTACATGAAGTGATATTTCCAATGCAACCACCGACACATTAGTTGGCCCATGTTGGTGAAGGCATGGTTTGTGAGAAACACTGTCAAGTGAAACAGCAAACATAAAAGATATAACAATGAATACCAACACACTCCGAGTTTAAACGTGTCCATAGAAAAGAAAAGAGTGAAAGTTCAAGACAAATCCTTTATGGACTTGCCATGGTGCTGTGACACACTATGTATATATGATAAACATATGCACACTCTTGGTTGTGGAAAACAAGAAAACATGAGAAAAAAGAGAAAAATTATGCCTTGCAAGTGTGCTTGTTGCAAATGATTCCTCCGGTGCGCAGGCGATGGGAACATGTGATTCTGGTGGAGGAAGTGAAATTCGTGTGCTGGATTGATTTTTAGTGTATACAAATTAGTGATAAGGAGCCTCAGGTGTTTCACAAATTTTTTATCAGAAGTGGAACTAACCTAAGGACAATGAGGGCTTGACATAACCATCAGCTTTGGCTGAAGTGCCTCGACACCCTGCGGGGTTTCCGCTTGGTCAATAGCTAAATTTTCACAGACCAGTGGCTTAGACAAATTAAGAACAAGTGAATGAACAACATGATCAGATGAAGAAGTATAAAGAACACGACAACCATGATAAGAAAATTCAGGATGTTTTTTGGCATCCTCATGATTTTATGAATCATATAGAGGGGTAGATGAGAAGCAAGAATGTTCACCGTCTGTGTCTCGAGAAAAAGCAGATGAAAGGTCGACTGGATTTTTAATAAATGATTTTTCCTCTCCATTATCAAATTATGGAATGACATCAGGTGTGTTATGCGAATGCTCAGAAGCATATGCATCCGTGGATGGATTAACACAAAGACAATCACAGATAACAGAATCACCAACGATGTCAGGAAAAAGAAGAAGAGGCACAGACAGAAGGTGGTCATCCTTCACCGTGGGTTCACCCTCAGATTCTTGGTAATACCCTTCGTGAACAACAATGCATGTTGGTTGTGCAACATCAACTCCATTGACAGCTTGATCCTCGTTCACAAAAGGTGTAGAGTTGAGAATGGAAGAACAAAAGATAGTGCAATCTAGAGGATTTGCAGAACGTGGGGAAGGAGCTTGAGGTAACAAGTGTGAATGACAACCCATGGGATTCCAAACTAAATCTGTGCAGATATTGAGAGTAGTGAGGGTGGAAGCATGTGATAGTTGAAAATACGTGTGTGCATGTTCTCCCACATCACTCTGCGGTGGTGGAGTTGTTTGATGAGGGGAAGGCAGACAATCACTAGTAACAGTGACTGTGTCCACTTGTAATTGCACAGCTCTATCACCGAAGTATTCCGAGTGGGGTTTGAACTTTAACTTCATCTTGGGACAGATTGATTTCGTAAGGCAATATTCAAATCTTTCCATGAGATATTGGAATTTCATCTAACCTTTCAGAGCTTCAAGCATGAATAGATGGAAGCATTGTCAAAAATCCATATGCGATTCATGCGAGGCCTTCCATTGTTTTAATTTTTTTTTTTGAAGTGCTTCAGGATCAAAATGGTGAAAAATAGATCCAATCAGATGATTGAACTACTTGAATGAGTGCACTGAGTTATGAGGCAGTATGCTACACCATTGCAATGGGTGGTCGTGAAGTGCGTGTGCGAGCAATGAACGAACCTCTGTTTCATTAAAACCTTCCACATTCTCCATGAGCACATGGAAGCCATCCAAGTGCTTAGGCCAGGCAACTTCACCTTCACCATGATACATGATTTGTGACAAGTCATCCCAAAACTCCCTCTCGAAGCAAGCTATCTTTGTTGGATAGACTTTTCAGAGGGTGAACTATAACAAACTCCATGATAGATGTGTGAAGATTCAACACAGATTGTGAGGAGTTAGCCTATCATCTCGCCTTCCTTCTAGTGCCAAAATTTTGATGGTGCTAGACCTGCCAACATTAAGGGGATCTCCCCGGTATGAAGTCCCAACTAGACCTCACACCATTTGGTGTAGGAGTCCCATCCGATATGATGGCCTGGTTGCCATTATCTTAAAGATATACCTTAGCTCTTTCTTGTCAGCACGTGAGAGTGGTCTGCTTTGTCTTTGAACAACGAGGTTCATGTGCTTGGTGAGTGCTAGTGTTACTTGTGTCAAGCTCCTTTCATCGTGGAAAGGAGAAAAGGGGAAAAGTCGAAAGGGGAAAAGTCGCAACTCTGTCAGAGACACACAACACAATAGGACATGCACATATTCCAAAGGAGTAGTCCACACAGATGTGGCAGTCACAACACACAAGAGAAGATAAAACGTACAACACCTAGAGGAATAGTCCACACGAGTGTGAAATTCATTATAACAAATTTATGGGAAAGTTTATGTCTGATGTTAGATGAGGCAACCCATGCGGGTAGCATATCTTTAACACTCATACAAAACATTTTCGTAAATATATGTATTAGAGCAACTGAAAAAGTTCAATTGTCTAACATAGTTTAAAGAAACATGTAGTAAAAGTGTTCAAGATTAGTCTCACAAACAGTTACAATACATGTGTGAAAACGTTCTGGCATATTATCAGGCTTCTCAATTAAGAAATAGTTACCAGACACATTAATACACCATACATAAACAACCCTGTCAAATGGGCATTGGATCCATTGCTCCCTCCTCAAAGAAAAGAATACAGACTCTCAAGGCTATTTGGGAGGAGTCAAGGTGAAAATACTTTTGCATGTACAAATTAGGGGTATTTATAGCCAAGGGTAAGACTGGCCCCTATGACTGTTCGACTTCCCTCATAACTATTTGACTTTTATGAATTTTCATATTACATGACTCTTTAGATTCCTTGTGGGTCTCTTGGACTTCCACGTTACATTACATTGATTTACAACAATATGGCCCATAGTAGTGATGTGGACAAAATGAATCATGTCACGAATTGACACAACAATGTTGATATGTTCATGTTGGTGGTGGTGTCCATGTCAAGTTGCACTGTTACTAAATGATGGATGTCCTCTTGGTGTATCATAGCTTCACCTCCACATGTCAAGGTGTGCGGAGTATTCGATGTTCTTGGTTTTTTTCCTAATGTTGCATGTGCATGTCACTCCTTTTCTTGTACTTTGGCATGCTTCACATGTTCATCTGTTCGCAAAAAGATCTCCTCCCAATATTTGTCCGTTCGCGAAAAAATATCCTCACATTCATCATCTGTTCGCGAAAAAATATCCTTACATGCATCGTCCATTCACAATAAAATATCCTCGCATGCATTGTACGTTTGCGAGAAAATATCCTCACATGCATCGTTCATTCATCTGTTTGAAAACAAATCTCCTTGCATGTGCTCTCCTTTTCATCTTGCCTGTCATCACATCATGTCTAATCCATGTACCTATATCTGTAATAGCTCATGATGAGACAACATGAAATCCATAAACCTCCTAGTCTAACATGATGCATTATCGTTCGCTTTTGGATGCATGTGACTGGGAGAAGGCACAAGGCTACGAAAGTACGAAAGGAAGATTTCAAGCTGGGATGCAGGCTCTAGGCACTGCCAGGAAAAATTTCACAGAAGTCTCTGGCAAACTAAGATGGGAAATTTGGATTAGGAGTGACTGTCTGAGAGATCTGGCTCAATCGGTGGGCTGATCTACATAATTTTCTGGAGGAAGCAGTGCACGCAATAGAGGGGCTTGGTAGAAAAAACTACGCAATTCCTCTAGGGAGATGGCAACAGGATGCAAGAGGCTTGCCGGGAAACAGTGCACATTTTTTCAGGGGAGCTGGCAACGAGCTGCAAGAGGATTTCTAGGAAAAAATGAACATTTTTTCAAGGGAGCTAGCAACAGGCTACAGGAGTGTTGCTGGTGAGAACTATACAATTTCTAGGAGAGTGGCCTGTTAGGTACTCCATCACAATTTTTTAGCTAAGCGAGATGTTAGGCTGCTAGATGACTGCTCATGAAAACTATGCAGTTTTTTGGGTGGGCAGCAGGCCGGCTGCCTATGTGATTAGCTGGAAAAACTACACAATTTTCTGAGTGAAGCAAGGACGAGCACAGGGTGTCTGTCTGACCTGTCAGTGCAATTTCTTTAGTCAGTGGAGTAGGCAAGGTCTGCAACTTTTTTGCAATTTTTTGGGGGAGTGAGTCTCGAGATCACTGCCCGGTCAAACTCTCTGGCTAACAAACTGGAGAATTGGTTGATATGATTGCGAGCAACATAGATTGAGATGGCTTGTTGAGAAACTTATGTGATGTTCTGGGTGATAGTTGGTTCGGTCATATCTAGGAATGCAAAAGGTAGGCTACTTGGTTGACAACCTCAAGCTCCGCGCAATTCCAAGTAGTAGTACATGTTCACCGAGTGCTGAAACTACGCGATGCAGCTCAGCGGGGATCTGAATGTTGGAGGGTGATCTGGTCATCAGAACTTCAACAAAAATGGCTAAGTGTGTCAGTGAGTGAAGTTGTGGATGCGCGACCTTGCGAACCCACACTCAACATGACTTCACGACAAGATACCTCAAACCATAAAAACAACACATATTCAATGTGATTGACTGATGATATCAGCAACAAGCATGATGCTTGTGATGGATCATTAAACGACTGTGACGATGCTTGCGCAATAGTGCATACAATTTCATATGTGATTGCGACGAATGTTTACATAGTGAATACAACATGTACACACAAAGCAAGGAACTTGTGCATGACCAGAACATGGCTACAAGCTTGACAATTTGACCAACATGTAAAAAGTTTTCCTTTGAACGATCAAGTAAGGAGGGTGCAAAGCCTTAATATGAGCTCATGGGGTGAGCCTGAGTGCTTGCAAACATCAAGTTAAAACCTAAGGGATGCTCTAAAATTGGATGCAGGCCAAAATTTTGGAGGGTGTTGTAGCCACTACAATAGATTTATATAATCCTTCATCTATTCCCTCAGTTCTCTCTGAGGGATGGCGTTTTTCACATGGAACCATTGTCTAGTGTAAGGGTTTAGAGATTTATGTGTAGTTTCCCAGATGGTTTGATCAAGGAGTCGATCGGGAAGGTGAGAAGGGACAAGGGGATGACCATTATCATGTTATCCCGTAGTGTGAAATAGATGCAGAGAATCGTAGACCTCATCCTTTTGTGCATGGATGGGAAGAATGTGGAGACTCTTAAACTATACAAGTTGTGTAATGCAAAGCATCCCACGACTCTCAAGTTCCTTGAATTGAGCTCCTCAATTTCACCATCACAAACAACACGTAATTGAATGAAATGAATTGTAATTTTGTAAATGATTCAATAGAATTAGATTCTACGAAATGATTAGAGCTTTCACTTCATCAGGTTGGGACTGGAGGAATATACACATTTTCTTATTAGGCCAAGAAGCTTTATTCCTTCAAGGTAAAAACAAACCAAGTGAGACCGAAACCTATTTTATTTTTAGATTTTTTTAAATTCATTTTCCTATCTGCATAAAGCCTATCTGAAGGGGAGAGAATTTTACACAGTTACTAAAAGATAAGATTAAATCGTGTAAGATAGCATCATCATCATATATCTTAGCTCTGTTATATTATTCAACTGTTGAGGCTCAAAAGGCAGTTTAGTCATGTGTTTTGTGCTGGAAAGAGGCCCGCATCAGTTCGTTTCCTCAATTGCCTTTCATTTCCTTATTCTCCCTTAACCCATTTAGCTCTGTTTTTCTCCCTAAACCTTGTGTAAGCCCCTCTTCTGTCTATCCCCTCAGCACTAAGGCTTTACCCATATAGCCGAACCTACGCAAACAAGCGCTATACGATAATCCTGCGCTTTCCCGTCACATCAGTCACATAAAACAGGAGTGTTTTTCCAATCCGTCTGATCGCCCATCACCTGATCCAACAGTAATCCCTTGTCCTACTACCAAAACCTGCACACACATTAACCCATAGCGAAAGCACTTTGCCACTTGTCACATCCTCCATGTGTCGCCCTCCTATTGTGATCGTGCAGGTTTGTACGTTTACCACCCACCTCCCATAAGTGGTGTGGGGAAAACCACTTACTACCGTCTCACCCGTTTCCACCTGCTAACCTCCTTGTACTCCCGACCCACGATCACCATTGGATCTTCCCAGATGAGATCCAACAGCCCTCATCTATTCCGCTCTCACGTCTCCTGATATCCATTGCTAATCAATCTCTGCCACCCATTTACTCGATCCAACGATTGTTGTTTATTCCCGATCCCGCTCATTTTTTCGCCATGTAGTCTTTGTGTCCATAGCCACTTTGTGCTGCTGAGGGATGAAGGTGATCATCTACCAGCTCTGCACAATTAAAGCTTCAACTACTGCATTCAACACATTGTGTACCCGAGAGAAGAAAAGGACAACCTCGAGTAGTTAAAGCATTTATCACTCATGGAGCTTCTTCTCTACAACACTCCACCTATTCAGGAAGGACAACTAAAAACCAGAGAATGTCAAATTCACTTATTGAAAGCAACAGATCGTATCAGAGGCCCATATCAGATAGTTAATGTGGTTGGTGGTCCATTATGACCCGTCCACGCATAGGATAGCAGATATTTTTGTAAACAAACTTTATATATACCCAGAAACACAATGTGATGAGGGTTGATGGTTTCAGTTTTAATTTAAGGTTCAACTTCTGGAGACTGTAACTACTATGATACTTGCAGCATCTGGTCTTCATTTTCAGCTAATACAAGCTTCTTCTGTTGTTAATTTCTCACTTTCCACTTCTCCTTTGTTCTAGGTTGTGCCTGTTATGCATTTATTCATGTGCTCTTGATATTTAGCATTAGAGGGGTTGTCATCCCACCTCTGTGTTAGAATCTTGTATGTATTACTAAATCTGTTATGCAGGTTTCTTTTACTTAATGTCGGAGAGCTGTCATCCTCTCTGTGTATTAAGAAATAGATTTGTAGACCTCCTTACTGGTTGCAGCCGGCCATCACAGAGTCCTGTGCATCTGCTGGTGTGGTCAGTATTCTCCATGTTCACCTGTTCCTTAAACTGTGAGTAATTGGTGGTCTAAAGCCTTGTAGTATGGGGGGTGTTCACCCATGTCTAGAGTTAAGCATTGTAGAAGTGGTTATCTAGCTTGAAAATGCATCAAACCTTCCATTCATCCATTTCCAACTTTTTTTTGAGTTTGTAATGTTCCCGAGCATCTCTGAGATACAACCTAGGAGTTTCTTGGGGTGATAACATTAATTGCTATCGTTGCCGGGGAGAGGAGATTGAAGCTCAGGTTCCTTGGGAAAACGACACAGCTCCAGATTTTGACGATAGACAAATTTTGGGCACATTTCTGGTTGTAATCATCTATCTGGCAACTCCACTGGAGGAAGACCAACCTTTGGCAACTCCACATTGAATTTCTAGCTCAGTTTGTGAGACATACTTGAAGAAATCCTCAGAATCACCAATTGAGCTAGTACCTGACCCTAAGAAGATTGTCAAATCGAAGAGAACTTCATAGAAAGGAGCATCAGGATCTGGTAAGCCTAAGAAATATTATGTATCTCAGCAAGAGGAGGCTATAGTTGAGAATGTATCATTTGAAGATATAAAGCCTAGTATTGCTAGTGATAAATTGCCTACAGAGATTCATACAACTCCTTGTTCATTTAGTTCCCCTTTAGATCTCAGTCCAAAGATTTCATCCCATACATTCCATCATATTCCCTTGTCTCTGTCATCCATTTCATTATTCTCTGCTATTCAATCTGCCAATATCCCTACACATACCCCAGTCATGGCAGGTCAGCAAGCACCTACGAAGATGGAAAGAATTATAGCTGCTAGGTATGGACCCCTAGTTTTGCCTGTTCCTTTGAATTCCATGCCTGTAGGAGAGTACCAGAAATACATGCCTAAGTTCACTGGTACAGATGGGGTAACAGTTGAATAACACCTTGAAGCTTTTTACAGTTATGCTGATAACTTAGATATTAGTGAAAATGATGCGTGGATGAGAGTTTTTGTCCAGAGCCTTGATGGAGAGGCCAGAAAATGGTTTAGATAATTGACCCCTAGATCTATTGCTGATATTGAAGCCTTAGATGATGCATTTTTGAAGCATTGGGGAGATAAAAAGGACTTGTTGTATTACCATACTGAGTTTGGTAACTTGAAGAGAGAACATGGGGAATCTTTGCCTGATTTCAATAAAAGATTCAATAGGATGTATAGTAAAATACCAGCTGAGGTAAATCCAACCCCTACCTCAGCCAAACTCACTTATGCCAATGCTTTTGACTCTTATTTTTGTTTATTATTAAGAGAAAGAAGATGTGCCACTCTGGCTGATATGCAAGATGCTGCCCTAGAGGTAGAATGTAATATTATGGCTGCAGAAAAGCTTAAAAGTCATGCTAACAGAACAAGGTAGAGAGGTGAGGCTTCTTCTTCCTCTGCCTCATCTTCAGAGTCTAAATTAGATAAGATGACCAGAATGATAGAGTCATTGGCTGCTGAAATATCTAAGCTGAAAGTTGAGCAGAACTCAGGAAAAACAAGGCAGTAGAACACATTTGCTCCAAGAAATTCAAATCCATATAGAAGAGCAAATGAATAGCTGCAAATCATTCAGAGGGGTAAAGAACCAAATGAAGAGCACAAAGTTAAAGCTCATTTTCAAAATGTAGTCATGGAGGAGGAACAAGTTGAAGATGAGGATGAAATCCATTGTATGGAAGATAAAGGGAGTGTCGCCTTCTTGGCATTGGCTGAATATGAAGATTCTTTGCTGCAAGAACAAGATAGTCAAAGATGTGACAGAGAAGCTATTCTGTAGACTGGTGAACAGCAAATGTATAATCTGAGGTCGAATGCAATTAATGTCAAGGAGAATCTTGCCCAAAGAGCTGTTGTTCAAACAGATTCACAAAATACCAGACAGAAAAGACCAGCAGTTGACCCAGCCATCCTCAAAGCACCAGTTCAAGAGGTAAGAGGTCCTGACAAGTCCCCTTCCCCTTTCAATCTTGAAGTAGAAGTTCAGAAATTGAAAATATATGTGCCTCTGTTAGAACTTGTAAAGAGTGAAGTGTTTACAAAGCCTATCCTTCAAGCTCTTGAATTGAAGGCCACACAAACCTCCATTGATTCTGTCAATTTGCAAGATGATAGGCCTGCAGTTGTGCTTAGCCCTATGACTAAACCTGCTGATGATAATTCTCCATCTCTTTATGTCTTCTTGACCATTCATGATAAAATCCTTCACAACTGCCTGCTAGACACAGGGCCTAGCCACAATATGATGCCTAAAGCTGTCATGGAAGAGTTAGGCCTTGATATCACTAGACCATATCATCATCTATTCTCTTTTGATTCAAGGAAAGTGAAATGCTTGGGACTGATAAAGGATTTAGCCATTACCCTAACCCAACTGCCTATGAAGAGAATTGTAATGGACATTGTGGTAGCAGATGTCCCTCCCAAGTTTGCCATCTTGCTGTCAAGAGGATGGATTAAGAGACTAGGTGGGACATTACAGAATGATTTATCATATGCCACTGTCCCAGTCTTTGGCAGAGAAAGCAGAATATTATACATAGAAGCACAACTGGCATATATCATTAGTGATGAGAAGAATCCTTCTAATCATCCCATTTATGTTGTCGACACTGATTTTGGAGCATGTATTCTCCAAATAGAAGAATCTCATAAGGCCTTAATGCAGCTTAGGAAACAAATTGTTTAGGCCAAAGAAGAGCAAGGAAGTTAGGTTTGGGAGATGTTCTTTGATGGAGCATGTTCTAGGGAGACTGCAGGAGCAGGGGTGGTGCTGGTATCACCAACACAAGAAAGCACACAACTGTCTTTTAAGTTGGCCTTCCAAGTCACAAACAATATAGCAGAGTATGAAGCTCTGATATTGGGCCCGAATGCAGCTAAAGCGAGAATAATCAAGAACATAAAGGTGTTTAGAGATGCTAATCTGATCATTCAGCAAGTAAACAGAACATTTCAAGCAAAGCACCCAAGTCTGAAAGCATACAGAGATGAGGTAAGGAGACTCAAAGATTCTTTTTATAGTTTTTGTATCTCATACATCCCTAAAACCAAAAATCGGCTTGTTGACTCTCTTGTTGTGTCTGCTAGCATGTTTATCCCTCCCATGCCTCCCAGACTAGTTTATGAAGTCCAAATGAAATACAGACCATCCTTGCCTGAGAATGTCCAGCATTGGAAAGTGTTTGAAAATGATGATGAAATAAATAGGTTTCTTCAAGTTGTTGATGAGTTTTCCGAAATGGAAATTGACCAAGAGAATGAATCCTTCGAAGAAAATCCCCAAGTACAGCTTACAAATAAAATTGGCAAAGATAGCATTATCTAATTGCCCAACAATTATGTACCTAAGGGTCTAATTCCTTTAGAGAGATTGTTTGACCAGAATGATGTCCCTTACAAGGCTGCTAAAAAAGAAGACCAATCCGCAGTCTGTAAGCATGATATAGGAAGTCCAGGTCAGCCTAGACACGTAAATATTTCCACCCATCTATCTGCTGACCAATGTGATGAATACTGCAATTTAATGAAGCAATTTGCTGATGTCTTTGACTGGGAATATAGTGACCTGAAAACATATGACAAAAAAATCATTCAGCATAAAATCCCTTTAGAGAAAGATTCCACCCCTTTTAAGTAGAAGCTGAGACCAATAAATCCTATGCTCCTCCCCCTCATTGAAAAAGAAATCAAAAAGTTGTTGGCTGCCAAAATTATAGTCCCTCTCAGATATTCAAAATGGGTAGCCAATCTGGTTGTGGTGAGGAAGAAAAATGGAGAAATCAGACTTTGTGTTGATTTCAGAAACTTAAACAAGTGCTCCAAGAAAGACAACTATCCTCTATCCAAGATGGAGCATTTGTTGTAGAAAGTCTCAAGAGCCAAAGTGATGTCTTTCATAGATGGATTTTCAGGCCTTAATCAGGTTGTTGTACATCTAGATGACCAAGAGAAGACTACATTCACCACTCCTTGGGGCACTTTTATGTATGAGAAGATGCCTTTTGGATTGATGAATGTTGGAGCCACCTTTCAGAGAGCTATGGAAATAGCATTTGTGGGAGAGAAGGAAAAATTTGTCCTCATCTACCTTGATGACATAACAGTATACTCCAGCAATCATCAAGACCACTTACAACATTTGAAGAAAGTGTTCCTGAAGTGTAGAAGGTTTGGTATTTCAGTCAATCCTAAAAAGTCACAATTTGCTTTGGAAGAAGGCAAGATGTTAGGACATATTGTTTCTGCTGCAGGTGTCCGAATTGACCCAGAAAGAGTAAAAACAATACAGACTTTGTTTGTCCCAAGATTGAAGAAGGATATACAGTCCTTTCTCGGCAATATCAACTTTGTGAGGAGGTTTATACCAAATTTTGTAGAACTTGTGAAGCATATTACCTCCATGTTAAAAAAGGGGTCAAAAATAAAATGGACTGAGGAAGCAAGAAAATCATTTGATTCCATTAAAAAAACCATTATGGCAGCTCCTACGTTAATTAGTCCAGATTACAGCAAGGAGTTCCATATATTTTCTTTTGCCTATAATGACACCCTTGCAGTTGTTTTATTGCAAGTAGATGAAGAAAGCTCACAGCATCCAGTGGCATTTTTCAGCAAAACATTAAGGGATGTTGAGCTGAGGTATGATATCATTGAAAAATAGGCATATGCTCTTATCAAATCTTTGAAAGCTTTTAGAGTTTATATTTTGCATTCCAAGATAACTTCATATGTGCCCTCTACTGCAATAAAAGATGTCTTAACACAACCTGATGTTGATGGAAGAAGGGCTAAATGGATTGCAAAGATGATTGAATTTAATATAGAACTGAAGCCCACCAAGTTTGTCAGAGGTCAGGGTCTTGCCAGGTTATTAGCTGAAGAAAATTGCAGGACATTGGATATAAATTGCATGGGCTCAATTGCAGAAAATGGTCAAACAGAAATAACAACTGAACCGGACAGAAAACAGTCAGTGGCAAAAAACCTAGCTTCTTGTGATTGGTATTCTGCAATACTTAAATTCTTGCTAAAGCTAGAAATCCCTTCAGGCCTAGGCACAAGTCAAGCCAGAACAATTAAGCTTACAACAGCAAAACATTGCATTAATGAAAATTTTCTCTATTGGAGGGATCCATCTCGAGTGATTTTGAGGTGTCTGGACAAAAAAAGGTCAATAGACGTCATGCAGCAATTTCATTCCAGCATGTGTGGAGGACACCATTATTGGAAAACCACTGCACATAAAATTCTCAGAGCTGGGTACTATTGGCCCACTTTATTTTCTGATGTATTTTCATTTGTTAAATCTTGTGACAGGTGCCAAAGATTTGAAGGGAAACAACAGTTGAAGTCCTTGCCCCTAAAACCTTTTCAGCAGTGGGGCTTGGATTTCATTGGTGAAATCAATCCACATTCTAGTGGCCAGCACAAATGGATATTAGTAGCCACTGATTATTTCACTAAGTGGATTGAAGCAATCCCTACCAGGAAGGTTTATCACAATGTGGTCATGAAGTTTGTAATTGAAAATATCTTTACCAGATTTGGTTTTCCACATAAATTAGTCACAGACAATGCAACAACTTTTAGAGCAAAAGAATTCGTGGAAATGTGAAATTCAATGGGCATTAAACTATTTCATTCCACCTCCTATTATCCTCAAGGAAATGGTCTGGCAGAGTCTTCCAACAATAGTTTAATAAGGATAATTAAGAAGTTGTTGGATGACAACAAAAAGAATTGGGATTCCAAGCTCAAATACGCACTTTGGGCTGACAGAGTGACCATTAAGAGATCCACAAGGAATTCTCCATTCAAGTTAGTATATGGCACAGAGGCAGTATTTCCAATTCAGCTTACTCTCCCTGTGGCAAAGTTTCTGCAAAGAAAGCAGAATGAGGAAGAAGATATGGCAAAAAGAATTACAGATTTAGTAGAGGTACATCAAATCAGAGAACAACTGGTTGACAAGGCTGTAGCACATTAGAAAAAGATCAAGGAAGCTTTTGACAAAAGGATAAAGGCAAATAATTTTCAAGTTGGAGACTTGGTTTTAAAGTTGGATGCACTGAAAGAAAAGAAAGGCAATCATGGGAAGTTTGATGCTTTCTGGACAGGCCCTTTCATTATTGCTCAAATCCAAGGGAATAATACCTTCATACTGCAAAGTATGGGGGAAGAAGTAGCTTTTTATGGCCCAGTTAATGGGCGTTTTCTGAAAACTTATGTTGTTTAAGGTCTTTTGGCCTTAATGTTGTAAATATTTTATTTTATCAGCTTTAGTGTAGGTTCATATAGACTCCATGCCCAATGGAACACTAAGAGAGTTTTGATAGTTTGTTTTCATCGGAAAGGCATTGATCTACAAGTTCTTGAGACCTCACAGGGAGGATCTCATCTCCAGAAGGAGCCAGTGTTAGCTCTGCTATATTATTCAACTATTGAGGCTCAAAAGGAAATTTGGCCATGTGTTTTGTGCTGGAAAGAGGCCCGCATCAGCTCATTTCCTCAATTCCTTTTCATTTCCTTATTCTTCCTTAACCCCTTTAATTCTGCTTTTATCCCTAAACCTTGTGTAAGCCCCTCTTCCATCTAGCCCCTCAGCACTAAGGCTTTACCCATATAACCGCACCTATGCAAACAAGCACTATACAACAATTCAGTGCTTTCCCATCACATTAGTCACATAAAACAGGTGTGTTTTTCCAAGCCGTCTGATTGCCCATCGCCCGATCCAACGGTAATCGCTTGTCCCATTGCCGAAACCTGCACGTGCATCAACCCACGAGGAAAGCGGTTTGCTGCTTGTCACATCCTCCACGTGTCACCCTCCTGTTGTGACTGCGTAGATTTGTAAGTTTACCACCCACCTCCCGTAGGTGGTGCGGGGAAAAACACTTACTACCGTCCCGCCCATTTCCACCCCCTAATATCCTCGTACTCCCGACCCGAGATCACCGTTGGATCTACCCAAATGAGATCCAACGACCCTCGTCTATTCCGCTCTCACGTCTCCTGATAGCCATTGCTAATCAATCTCTGCTGCCCATTTACTTGATCCAATGGCTGTTGTTTATTCCCGATCCTGCTCATTTGTTTGCCATGTAGTCTTCGCGTCCATAGCCATTTTGTGTTGCCGAGGGATGAAGGTGATCATCTACCAGCTCTGCACATTTAAAGCTTCAACTACTGCATTCAACACATTTTGTATCCGAGAGAAGAAAAGGACAACCTCGAGCAGTTAAAGCATTTATCAGTCATGGAGCTTCTTCTGTACAACACTCCACCTGTTCAGGAAGGACAACCGAACACCAGAGAATGTCAAATTCACTTATTGAAAGAAACAGATCATATCAGAGACCCATATCAAATAGTTAATGTGGTTGGTGGTCCATTATGACCCCTCCACGAATAGGATAGCAGATATTTTGTAAACAAACTCTATATATAGCCAGAAACACAATGTGATGAGGGTTGATTGTTTTGGTTTTGATGTAAGGTTCAACTTCTGGAGACTATAACTACTGTGATACTTGTAGTGTCTGGTCTTTATTTTCAGCTAATACAAGCTTCTTTTGCTGTTAATTGCTCACTTTCCACTTCTTCTTTGTTCTAGGTTGTGCCTGTTATACATTTATTCATGTGCTCTTCATATTTAGCATTAGAGGGGTGTCATCCCACTTCTGTGTTAGCATCTTGTATGTATTACTGAATGTGTTATGTAGGTTTCTTTTGCTCAATGTCGGAGAGCTGTCATCATGTCTGTGTATTAAGAAATAGATTTGCAGACCTCCTTACTGGTTGCAGCTAGCCATCACAGGGTCTTGTGCATCTGTTGGTGTGGTCAGTATTCTCCATGTTCACCTATTCCTTAAACTGTGAGTAATTGGTGGTCTAAAGCCTTGTAGTCTGGGGGGTGTTCACCCATGTCTAGAGTTAAGCATAGTAGAAGTGGTTATCTAGCTTGAAAATGCATCAAACCTTCCATTCATCCATTTCCAACATTTTGTTGAGTTTGTAATGTTCCCGAGCATCTCTAGGATACAACCTAGGAGAGTTTCTTGGGGTGATAACAATATCGATCAGAGATAATATTACAATTTAAGATGGCCCATCATTATATTTTTCATTGTAAGATTGCATCATTGAATTGCATCACGTAATATTGTATTATCTCATAAGATTGCATTGTAAGATTACAGGTATGAGATTCCAGTTATCAGCATTCCATGATCGGCATTCATCGGAGGGGATGACTTCCATATATTTTTTTTTTACTGGAACTTATTTTCCATGGATGGATAGCACTTGTAGAGCTATGGTAGGTACAGATAAATACCTTCTAAAAGGGAAACTGAAACGATTTTTGATATTGGTTATGTTCTTCTTCAACCCAACCCTTATGACTTGATGAAAGTGGATTTCATAGCACGCTTTCTTTAGAGATGATGGAACTTTGTTTAACTGATGACTTGGATTATGATGATCGAATGTATGTAAAGTTTTTGGAGGAAGTGATGTATTTGAATATATTTTCGAAGAAAGGAAGAATATTGGTATGAGAATCTTCTTTTTAAATACAGGCTTCAAAATATTTAAACTCTTGAACAATAGAAAGGCTTTATGGCTACATTTTCTTTTATTTTTTTCTTTAGAGAAGGGTAATAGATCATGCCATTTGAGTGTAATAGATCATGGTAAGGATGAGATTTATTAAGCTCATGAACTTCGATACTATGATTCATGAATCATAATTCAAATGGACTCTAAATTTTATTCTTCTCCTTGACTAAATAGTATTAAGTGAATTCCTCTCAGTTAAGCTCAACCCCAAGTCATACTCGAATTTTTGACATGTGAATAAGATTAGCTTGGTAGCAATTTTGACACCCAATTCCTTACAAGTCAAACAAGATTATCTATTTTTTAAAAAATTGATCATATTCTTAAACTACTAGCCCTTAGACTCCTTCATTAAAGAGAAGATCATTCTATGATTTTGATAACTGGTCTATGGGGTGAAATATGAGTGAAAGAAGTAGAGAAAGTAATTATCCTTGACATTGCCTAGAATATTTTGAACTTTTGCGAGCATCTCATGTGACACTACCATCACCACACCAATTTGTTTTTCTAAAATTCCAATGTAAGAGGAATCCATATATTCACATTCCTCAGCGTGTGACCATAAAGATGATTCTTCCTTAACATTTTTTGTAGATGATGATAAGGACATATAATCCTTATCATCAAGTATGGATTTTATTTTTACACCTATGCTCCACCTTCCCCCTCCCAATTTTACATAAGCATAAGTTTCTCCTACATTATTCCCTCTAATTGCAAAGTTATATTCATACATGGAATCCTCATCTTGATCTTGGATCTTATGCTTCTCTTCTTCTTCTAAGCTAAGCAATAAGGAAACCATTACCTCCCTACCAACACGAATAGATAAATTGTTTTGCATACACCATATTTGAAGCTCCACAAGAGGAATACTAAACAATTCTCAAGTTGTTGCTCCCTCTCCAATTGACAGAACATCATCCTGATTTGGACCAAATCTGTCTATTACATCCATAATATTGGCTTCAGAACTATCAAGGTCCTTCAATGGTGGGGAATATCCATATATTTAATGAAAATGAGGGACACCTAAATTTCTAGACTGAAAAAATAAATCTCTCATTCCATTCACATAAGCATCTGAAAAGAGAAACTAGTCTGATGAAACTTGGAGAGCTTTCATCAATCTCTCCCTCAAATATTCTGCATTAATCTGACTAGTGATGTTTTTGCATAGGTCATAAATCATTCCATAATATCAGGCAATGCTTCTTCAAACTTTGTCCTATATGTAGAATCATTTTTCACAAGAGCACTATTATCATGAATAATATCATAAACTTAAACGAGCCTTGCAACTTTAGTTGGAATAGGCATCTCCTTTGGAGTCAAATACTTTGTGAGTACATTAGCTACCTCACCAATTGTGACAAAATTTTCTAGCGCAAACCTCATTGCTTCTTTTATTTGATTTCTCTCCATGGTTAAAGCACAAAGCATGTCTTCAATTTCATCTCTTTGGACCTATGTTAAGGCGTGTTTGTGATCCACTCTCCTAGTCCATCTAGTAGCTTAAGTTGTAGTTGCAGTTGTCTCATGGCCATGCATGTGTTAAAATTTAATCACACGAGTGGGGGAACTTACATGTATTCTCCATTGGTAAATATGATTGTTGTGAAAATATGTCTAAAAGAGCTATTTCTTGTAGCGAAAGATGCACATTTTTTGCACAAGTGTGAAACAAATCATGATACAAATATTCAAGGGAGGGATTACTTTAAAAGTTCAAGTTTTAGCCTACCTTTAGGATGGGTCAGTTCCTATGGAGTTATAAAACACTTTAATATTAATTTTATGAAGGCCAACTAAAATAAATGTATACTAAACTAGAGAAATCAAAGGTATAGGTACAATGGTGAGATTTTGATTTGAAAAGCCTTTTGACTATATAAGTTTTCAATTAATTTCTAGAAAGGACAAACTGTAGTCTTTTAACTATAGAACAAGATATTCTTGATTGTTTTCAGAAAATTAGAAAACTTGGAGCATATGAATCTCAGTGCAAGTTAAAGGCGCTTGATCTTCATACATGCTTTGCTTTCATCACTACTATCCTCAACATGCTATATTATTTAGAGTGAGATTTCATGAATTGGCTGGGGTGTTTTCCGACATTTCTATTTTTATATCCCACACAATTGGAATATTGCTACATTTGGCCTCCTCTACTTCGCTAGTTACGCCGTAAGGCATTCCCTCTGAGAAAGACATCCCTAAAATGTGACGTGTGCGATCCTGAGCCATTGATTCTGTGTTAGACAATTAGGGTGTTTTCCATCATTGGTTTAATATGTTTTTTTCATGGAAAAATGTCTTTTTTCCCACCGGCTAGAAGATAGAGAGGGAGGATCTGGCTATGGGCTATGAAACGCTAGTCCTCCTGGTGATGAGACTCTGGCAATGACTGAAACGTGTCTTTCTTCCCTGCATGAGGACCGTGTAGCCCGTGTAGCCTTGTTCTTCTATCCCAAATCTATTTAAATTTATGCACGGTACAGATCTGTTTTGTACATTTTGAATGAAACAGGTCGGTGCTGCAGCATATCAGGGTGAGGAGTTGAGGAAATAGGTCGGTGCTGCTGCATACATAGAGTGCAGCTCAAAGACTCAACAGGTATACCATCTAAATTTTGCATCTGCTTGTAGGAGATCCACAATTTGTTTCCGTTGGATCTTAGCAAGCTCAGTTTTGGCTTGCAGTACCTGTTGCAAAATGGAAATTTTCTCTTGCATTGAATCAGACTGCCCAGATTTTTCATTTCTAAGATCCTCCTTTTCCATCGACAACTCAGAGGTTCCATCTCTAAAATTCTTCATCCCCTGTAGCTCACAGGATGCTTCAGTTCTAAGGCTTCTCTTGCCTTCCTCCAATAACAATTCTACTTGCACATTGTTACATTTTTTCTCAATATGTCACTCATTCTGTCTGCTCACTACATGACTCTATTCCTGTTGTTCTGATGATATACATTTCATTTTATGGGCTTCAAGTGTGGAAGCTCCACCCCATCCATAATTTCCCATTCCAGAGATCAACCTTTTAGCCCCATCATTATTCTTGAGAGACCTATGCACATCCATTTTGAGAGCCTTGTTCTCCTCTTCTAAACTGACGAACATTTTCTGCAAATATTCAATTGCCCTCTGAAACTCCTGCCCTTTTCTGATCTCATCTGGTAATTCTGCTTCAATCTTAATTACCATTTTCTAGAAAACATCAGTACTTTCTGAAGATTCCTTTTGCATAAATTTTGAATCAATCTGTGATTCTAAAACAGTGTCTCCCATGGTCAGGAAACTGGCAGTATGCTCCCGTGAATTCATTCTCTGACCCAATTTGCAAATTGTCATGTTTTGAGGGATCTCATAATCTTCTTTCAGATTGGCAGTTCCCATACGAAACTGCTTCATATTCTACTCCAAAATCCCATAGTAACCTCTGTTTTTCTCAGATCCAGTCCTTGGCCCTTCGTCCCTCTCTTTTAAATTATGGAGATCAGGTGGCGATTCCAGTAGTTTCTCTATCAGGGCATCCAAATTTGCAGTGTCATAAATATCATCTGAACAACCGTGACAAATATCCATGATGTTTGATTCACGCCCATCATTGAACCCATCTACTCGGTCTTTCTTTTTGGCCTATTGACTATCCATTCCTACAGAAGAAATGACAATTGTACACTTAGGCCTAATACTTTCAGCACATAAAGGTATAGCCCCACATCTATAAATTAAGTACATGTTATATTTAAGATCAAACAGAGCCATGGATGAATTTATTTGATCTTATGCAAAATACTTCATAGATAGACCTGCCAATTCTGAATATACAAATAGTAGCAGTGAATGGCATAAGACCAGAACGTGTACCTAGACAATTTTCCCAAAGCAATTTAGAATCCCTAGGACTGATATGATTGTCTCAGGTCACTGATTGGGAACAACTGCAAGTAGTCTTCTTCATTGGATGGGTATCAGAGTTAACCAATATGCTGCTTTGGCAAGTATTCTCCATAAAAATGTTGAAAAAACAAACCTTGAAATGTAGAATTGAACTGCTGGAAAGCAAAACAATCGACAGGAACCTGGTAAAGGAGCCAATATTTAGATGAACATAAAATATTGAAATAAACAGAAATAAACAAATCAGAAGTCAAATACTGGAAGCAATATTTAGTCAAGCATTTTAAATAGGAATGGACTACATAGATCTCATCAAGTAAGTTTTGCTACATATATTGCTGGCCATTTTCTTCACCTAGATAAATAAATTCCGCATTGAAAACTACAGGAAAATTATTACTGATTGGTCATACATCATAGTAATTTTGCGGAGGGCATAATCTACAAGACTGTATAATAAGAAGAAGAAACTCAGTAGAAAGTTTTCAATCAATAACAAATCCATTGGTTGTATTGCTAGACTATTTCTTTATCTTTAACTGCTACTCTAATAGAATCGATAGAATCTTTGGAAGAGAAGTCAGAGGATGTGAGCTCCTAGAAAGACGCAAAACTAATTCATCAATAATATTGAATTATACTTGATTTCTCTATTTTCTTGTCTTGATGAGCCACGAATTTTGATAAGTTAGTGTTCTTGTATCGCTGAAATTCAATAGGGCTTGTCATCTTGCTACTGTAGTGAGAAAATGCCACTTTTATATCCTCAATATGGCGTGTGCTCCTCTGATCTTGAAGCAAGTCTAGAATTTCATAATAGATAGTGCTTATGACCTCCATTGTTTTTATAACCTTCATGTTGAACCAATTCCCAATGCCATTGAAAGTACTCGGTGACTTCTAGGCGTACCATTGATGGATCAAATGAGGTCATATCACTGAGGTGGAATCCAATATTGGACGCCCAATTCACTTGGAAAGATGGGTTAAATCCAAACCACTGGACCTTACCAGACTACTGAGCTGAGGAAAGTAATATTAAATCTAAAAATCAAACTGAGTTGTCATTCCTTTAGTGCCTGCAGATATCAAACATAAGTAGATAGAAAATCCCACCTTCACTGCTTAGAGCCATCATTTCATTTAATTATTCATTCATATTAATGTAGAGAAGTTACCAAAGTAAATTCATAGGACTTCCAAATCCATACAGAATAACTAACATAAAGCAATTAGCCATATCATGTTTACCTTTTTCCTATTATTTCCCTCTCAATCAGATAGTATGATAATCTTGAATAGTTAACTTATTACTTCTCACTGAAAGAATTTCATCAGCATGTGATGTTTGTAAAATTGGTGAATTCTTTGATGACATCTCACAGTTCAAGCATTTTACAAAAGCAGATTGAAAACATTCTAACCTCTGTTGCCTGCTCTGCATTTTTGAAAACATTCCAACCTCTACTGCCTACTCTACATTTTATGAGACATATATCTAACTTGTCAGGCTGATTCAGTGGTGAATTTTATTCAAAATGCAGATCTTCATGAAGATAAGCGTTATTTGGCTGACAATCTAGGTACTACACCAATAACAACTGCACAGGTATGTTTGTTTCATTTTGCTTACTCTTGATATTAGATTGTTAGGTTGTTAATAGTAAGGGCAATTCCAGTTTAGGTGAAGCTGCTTAGATGTTCCCATGTTTGGGATTTTGGCTTACACAACTTTTGAATTCATATGATGGAAATGCTTAATAAAACTACATATACACCCTACATGCTCCACGAAAAGATATGAAGGTCTCTGTTTATCTTCAGGGTGAGGAGTTGAGGAAACAGGTCGGTGCTGCTGCATACATATAGTGCAGCTAAAAGACTCAACAGGTATACCATCTGATATGTGCCATGTTCATATTTGCCTTATGCCATGAAGTGTTTTCATCTAGTTTTTGTTTATCGTCTCCATTTTAATACTCTTAAATAGTGGTTGTAGTCACACTGTAAGGTGAATTAATATAAAGAAAAATTTCTATGTCTGATATTAGGGGTTTCAAAATGACCTGAAATTTCAAAATGGATGCCTACCATATCAAAAGTTATTACATTTATGGCAACATAAATATAAAGATTTATACTGTAAATCCTGATAAACTGAGTTGGTAACAACTTCTTTACAATGTGTAGTAAGACTTGGATTTAGAAGAAAACATGATCACTAAGGGCATAGTCTACCTAAAATTTGAACACTAGGGATACATTATTATTTGCAATATCCCTTTTCACTTGCTAGACTATTTCTTTATCTTTAACTGCTACTCCAACAGAATCGATGGAATCTTTGGAAGAGAAGTCAAAGGATGTGATCTCCTAGCAAGACGCAAAACTAATTCATCAATCATATTGAATTATACTTGATTTCTCTATTTTCTTGTCTTGATGAGCCAAGAATTTTGATAAGTTAGTGTTCTTGTATCGTTGAAATTCAATAGGGCTTGTCATCTTGCTACTGTAGTGAGAAAATTCCACTTTTATATCCTCAATATGGCGTGTGCTCCTCTGATCTTGAAGCAAGTCTAGAATTTCTTAATAGATAGTGCCTATGACCTCCATTGTTTTTATAACCTTCATGTTGAACCAATTCCCAATGCCAATGAAAGTACTCGGTGACTTCTAGGCATACCATTGATGGATCAAATGAGGTCATATCACTGAGGTGGAATCCAATATTGGAGAACCAATTCACTTGGAAACATGGGTTAAATCCAAACCACTGGACCTTACCAGACTATTGAGCTGAGGAAAGTAATATTAAATCTAAAAATCAAACTGAGTTGTCATTCCTTTAGTGCCTGCAGATATAAAACATAAGTAAATATAAAATCCCACCTTCACTGCTCAAAGCCATCATTTCATTTAATTATTCGTTCCTCCCCCAGACACGTAGGAATGAAAGATAAGGTCTGGCTAAATTTACTGCCCATCTGATGAACTCAAAATTGACACACCATTTTTCCATAATCTCATTAGCATTCATATCCTATGGTTTGTAGAACTTAATATCATGGGAGGTAAGAGTTTGATAGGAACCCCCACCATTTATACTCAGCATTCCAACACTTATTTTCACAATCTCCTTTTCTATGGTGTTATTTAGGCTATCGCAGGCCCTCAAAACCTAATATTATTCTATAAACATAAAATTGTTTGAGATCCCTTAACCTCCTGTTAACAATCTGGATTAACTTGGGTTTCACATCTCTTCCTAATTATGATTGAGGAGTCTCCATTTACAATTAATTTCTAATTCCGCTTGATTAGATATTTTCTAGACCTTGATAATATATTAAAATGTCATCACTTCTACTTGGTTGTTGGTGGATTCTCCTAAATCCCAAGAAAACCTTGCTTGGAATTTTTGTTTGAGGACAGATACCACATTGTTACATTTTTTCTCAATATGTCTCTCATTTTGTCTGCTCACTATAGGACTCTGTTCATGTTGCTCTGAGGATATACATTTAATTTTATGGGCTTCAAGTGTGGAAGCTCCACCCCATCCATAATTTTTCATTCTACAGATCAACCTTTTAGCCCCATCATTATTCTTGAGAGACCTATGCACATCCGTTTTGAGAGCCTTGTTATCCTCTTCTAAACTGACGAATATTTTCTGCAAATCTTCAACTGCCCTCTAAAACTCCTGCCCTTTTCTGATCTCATTCGGTAATTCTGCTTCAATCTTAATTACCATTTTCTAGAAAACATCAGTAATTTCTGAAGATTCCTTTTGCATAAATTTTGAATCAATCTGTGATTCTAAATCAGTGTCTCCCATGGTCAGGAAACTCGCAGTATGGTCCCGTGAATTCATTCTCTGACCCAATTCGCCAATTGTCATGTTTTGAGGGATCTCATAATCTTCTTTCAGATTGGGAGTTCCCATATGAAACTGCTTCATATTCTGCTCCAGAATCCCATAGTCACCTTTGTTTTTCTTAGATCCAGTCCTTCGCCCTTCGTCCCTCTCTTTTAAATTCTGGAGATCAGGTGGCAATTCCAGTAATTTCTCTATCAGGGCATCCGAATTTGCAGTGTCATAAATATCATCTAAACAACCGTGACAAATATCCATGATGTTTGATTCAGGCCCATCATCAAACCCATCTACTCGGTCTTTCTTTTTGGCCTGTTAACTATCCATACCTACAGAAGAAATGACAACTGTACACTTAGGCCTAATACTTTCAGCACATAAAGGTATAGCCCCACATCTAGAAATTAAGTTCATGTTATATTTAAGATCAAACAGAGCCATGGATGAATTTTTTTGATCTTATGCAAAATACTTCAGAGATAAACCTGCCAATTCTGAATATACAAATAGCAGCAGTGAATGACATAAGACCAGAACGTGTACCTAGGTAATTTTCCCGAAGCAAGTTAGAATCCCTAGGATTGATATGATTGTCTCAGGTCCCTGATTGGGAACAACTGCAAGTAGTCTTCTTCATTGGATGGGTATCAGAGTTAACCAATATGCTACTTTGGCTAGTATTCTCCATAAAAACGCTGAAAAAGCAAACCTTGAAATGCAGAATTGAACTTCTGGAAAGCCAAACAATCGACAGGAACCTGGTAAAGGAGCCAGTATTTAGATGAACAGAAAATATTGAAATAAATAGAAATAAACAAATCAAAATTAAAATATTGGAAGCAATATTTATTCAATCATTTGAAATAGGAATGGACTACATAGATCTCATCAAGTAAGTTTGGCCACATATATTGCTGGCCACTTTCTTCACACAGATAAATAAATTTGGCATTGAAAACTATAGGAAAATTATTACTGATTGGTCATACATCATAGTAATTTTGTGGAGGGCATAATCTACAAGACTGTATAAAAAGAAGAAGAAACTCAGTAGAAAGTTTTCAATCAATAACAAATCCATTGGTTGTATTGCTGGACTATTTCTTTATCTTTAACTGCTACTCTAACAGAATCGATAGAATCTTTGGAAGAGAAGTCAGAGGATGTGAGCCACTAGCAAGGCACAACACTAATTCATCAATCATATTGAATTATACTTGATTTCTCTATTTTCTTGTCTTGATGAGCCACGAATTTTGATAAGTTAGTGTTCTTGTATCACTGAAATCAACAGGGCTTGTCATCTTGCTACTGTAGTGAGAAAATGCCACTTTTATATCCTCAATATGGCATGTGCTCCTCTAATCTTGAAGAAAGTCTAGAATTTCATAATAGATAGTGCCTATGACCTCCATTGTTTTTATAACCTTCATGTTGAACCAATTCCCAATGCCAATGAAAGTACTCAGTGACTTCTAGGCATACCATTGATGGATCAACTGAGGTCATATCACTGAGGTGGAATCCAATATTGGAGGCCCAGTTCACTTGGAAAGATGGGTTAAATCCAAACCACTGGACCTTACCAGTCTACTGAGTTGAGGAAAGTAATATTAAATCTAAAAATCAAACTGAGTTGTGATTCCTTTAGTGCCTGCAGATATCAAACATAAGTAAATAGAAAATCCCACCTTCACTGCTCAGAGCCATCATTTCATTTAATTATTCATTCATATTAATGTAGAGAAGTTACCAAAGTAAATTCATAGGACTTCCAAATCCATACAGAATAACTAACATAAAGCAATTAACTATATTATGTTTACCTTTTGCCTATTATTGCCCTCTCAATCAGATAGTATGATAATCTTGAATAGTTAACTTATTACTTCTCACTGAGAGAATTTCATCAACGTGTGATGTTTGTAAAATTGGTGAATTCTTTGATGACATCTCACAGTTCAAGCATTTTACAAAAGTAGATTGAAAACATTCTAACCTCTGTTGCTTGCTCTGCATTTCTGAAAACATTCCAACCTCTACTGCCTACTCTGCATTTTATGAGACATATATCTAACTTGTCAGGCTAATTCAGTGGTGAATTTTATTCACAATGCAAATCTTCTTGAAGATAAGCGTTATTTGGCTGACAATATAGGTACTACACCAATAACAACTGCACAGGTATGTTTGTTTCATTTTGCTTACTCTTGATATTAGATTGTTAGGTTGTTAATAGTAAGGGCAATTCCAGTTTAGGTGACGTTGCTTAGATGTTCCCATGTTTGGGATTTTAGCTTACACAACTTTTGAATTCAGATGATGGAAATGCTTAATAAAACTACATATACACCCTACATGCTTCACGAAAAGATATGAAGGTCTTTGCTTATCTTCAGGGTGAGGAGTTGAGGAAACAGGTCAGTGCTGCTGCATACATAGAGTGCAACTAAAAGACTCAACAGGTATACCATCTGATATGTGCCATGTTCATATTTTCCTTATGCCATGAAGTGTTTTCATCTAATATCTGTTTATCTTCTCTAGTTTAATACTCTTAAATAGTGGTTGTAGTCACACTGTAAGGTGAATTAATATAAAGAAAAATTTCTATGTCTGATATTAGGGGTTTCAAAATGACCTGAAATTTCAAAATGGATGCCTACCATCTCAAAATTTATTACATTTATGGCAACATAAATATAAAGCTTTATACTGTAAATCCTGATAAACTGAGTTGGTAACAACTTCTTTACAATGTGTAGTAAGACTTGGATTTAGAAGAAAACATGCTCACTAAGGACATAGTCTACCTAAAAGTTGAACACTAGGGCTACATTATCATTTGCAATATCCCTTTTCACTTGTTGGACTATTTCTTTATCTTTAACTGCTACTCCAACAGAATCGATGGAATCTTTGGAAGAGAAGTCAGAGGATGTGAGCTCCTAGCAAGACGCAAAACTAATTCATCAATCATATTGAATTATACTTGATTTCTCTATTTTCTTGTCTTGATGAGCCACGAATTTTGATAAGTTAGTGTTCTTGTATCGTTGAAATTCAATAGGGCTTGTCATCTTGCTACTGTAGTGAGAAAATGCCACTTTTATATCCTCAATATGGCATGTGTTCCTCTGATCTTGAAGCAAGTCTAGAATTTCGTAATAGATAGTGCCTATGACCTCCATTGTTTTTATAACCTTCATGTTGAACCAATTCCCAATGCCAATGAAAGTACTCGGTGACTTCTAGGCATACCATTGATGAATCAAATGAGATCATATCACTGAGGTGGAATCCAATATTGGAGGCCCAGTTCACTTGGAAAGATGGGTTAAATCCAAACCACTGGACCTTACCAGACTACTGAGCTGAGGAAAGTAATATTAAATCTAAAAATCAAACTGAGTTGTCATTCCTTTAGTGCCTGCAGATATCAAACATAAGTAAATAGAAAATCCCACCTTCACTGCTCAGAGCCATCATTTCATTTAATTATTCATTCCTCCCCCACACACGTAGGAATGAAAGATAAGGTCTGGCTAAATTTATTGCCCATTTGATGAACTCAAAGGCGACACACTATTTTTCCATAATCTCATTAGCATTCGTATCCTATGATTTGTAGAAGTTAATATCATGGGAGGTAATAGTTTGATACGAACCCCCACCATTTATACTCAGCATTCCAACACTTATTTTCACAATCTCCTTTTCTATGGTATTATTCAGGCTTTCGCAGGCCCTCAAAACCTGGTATTATTCTATAAACATAAAACTGTTTGGGATCCCTTAACCTCTTGTTAACAATCTGGATTAACTTGGGTTTCACATCTCTTCCTAGTTATGATTGAGGAGTCTCCAATTACAATTAATTTCTGATTCCCCTTGATTAGATATTTTCTAGACTTTGATAATATATTAAAATGTCATCACTTCTGCTTGGTTGTTGGTGGATTCTCCTAACTCCCAAGGAAACCTTGCTTGGAAATTTTGTGCGAGGATAGATACTAACAAAGAGTTGTGATATTCAGGTATTAGAAGCTGGAAAAAAGACCAGTGGTTCAGTTTTGGGTGATCTAAAAAAATTGCTTCTGTAAATGAAACCAATCCTATGAAACAAAGAGAGTGCAAGAGACCAAATGGTATGATGATCATTACAACAATTCATCTTTCCACAAAACAGGCCCTAAGTTTCAGGTTCCATGTTAATCGCCCTAACATGATAATTCATGACATCATATGCTAATTTATTTTTTTAACTATTTTCTTTTGCTTAATTTATATTTATGAGTTGAATTTCAATGGAAATGGAAGGGAGGAATGAAGAGCTGATGCGTAGCTCTGTGGAGTGTCTGAATTAGTCCCAAAGGAACGCTCATCCCCTATTCGAAATCCTTTGAGAAGAAAAATAAGTCAATAAACAATGAGTAATTTATGATGCATAACATGACTACAAAGCTCGGTGCTCCTCTAACTGTTTCATGTTTTTAATTTTCAATTTATCCCTTGAGTTTCTATCAGTTAGGTCAAGGCTTGTATCTTTTTGAGGCCTCTTCCTTGCCGGTGAATTGGAACCCCACATAGGTATATGCTGTAGCGATCTCGATTCTCTACTTCATCCCCAGTAGATATGAGATGGAAGTATGATTGTTCTTAGAAGTACTGGAGATCATAACCTTAGTCTTCTTAATGTTTACAATGATAAGTCTATGTTTGGTATTGAAGATCATAACCTTAGTCTTGTTAGGGTTCACTGTCATAATCTATTTTTGGTATTGAAGATTGTAACCTTAGTCTTGTTAAGGTTCAATGTGTACAAAATGAGTGGATTATCAGCGTTACAAACTATCAGCCACTCCACAAACTGATATATTATCAAACAGATGTTCACCTTCAGAACATCATAATTTAACAACAGTTACATTTTCCAATTAGAAATTTCTTCACCGTGGTCAGCCCACCCTCCAGCAAAGTGTAAAAAAATCCAGCTAAAGATGAAAATTATGAAAACCCTGTTCAGAAAACAAAAATTCCTTATGGCCTAGGTTCCACAACATATACAAGTGTGTTCCATTTAGGTTTTGGTCCTGATGGCCTGTCTATATTTGTGGTATCTGTTTCACTTTTCACTACCACATTACTTTTATCTAGTGGGATTTTACATTTCTTTGGCTGCTTCTGAAAGTGAATTCTTCCTTATTGAAACATCTGGTAATCTAATGCCCAATAAGCTTTTCTAGGTAATCTAAGGACTTCAAATGTTTTATGAGGAGTGATCTCATAACACTGTGTTCTTACTTCCATCAATTTACCTATGGTCTTGCAAATAATTTGCTTGGCCACCCTTATAGGGATCTTATCATCTTTCTTGGTTTTAGAGGTGGTTTTTGGAATACCTCTTCCCAATAGAGATTAGAGATGATGCTCATCTCTGCTTGTGTCTACTACTGCATCAAAATTTCTCTTACCCATTGTTAATGTAGGTACTTGTAAGCCTTTATGAAAGAATGTATTGTTTTTTGCATATATTTGTTCTATTGTGAATTTATGATCACCATGTTCATCTTCATTAGCATTTAGTAGGGGTTCAAGGAATCCTTGTGTTTCAAGTCTTTAGATTCTCTATTACTGTGACATTATAGCTTTAATTTTTGCAATTATGATTTTATTGTCTATATGAGTAATCATTTGCCTGGCTTCATTTTTATTGACACCACATGGCATCCAATGCTACAGATTTAGTATTGATCTTGTGAGGTGTGTTTGCACTGAATGCTGGCTTATGTACTGCTTTCCATCATTTTTTATGTATCTTGGGTTGAACCTCCTGTAACAATTCTTGTTATATTTGTCTCTAGTACAATTTCTAAATTTAATGATATCATATTGTACTAAATTTAATGATATCATGTTTGTGACTAAAGAACATCAGCAAGGTTTCTAGTGCTCAGAAACAGGCTTTGCTTTTATCTTTAATGAGTCAAAATTTTCTTGGGCAGAATTTGGCAAAAGAAATTGTAAGATCGAGGCAAGCTATTCAACGCCTTTATGAGAACAGGGCACAGCTGATTTTGATATCTACGCACCTTGGAGAAAGTGTTGGTAATTTTTTCTTTACTACTCGTTCTCGGATCATCTTGCATGCAGTTTAATCTCTGTTCTGTTATTGAATTTGCAGTTGTTTCTCCCTGCCTTTATATGACAATAGCCATTTTTTACTATATAGCAAACAATGGCAAGCTAAATATGATATTAAGTAATTTGTAGTTGCTGTTTTTATTTCCTTTTTACAATAGTTGGATGCTAAGTTAACACTATCAGTATACATCTATGGGTTGTCCCATAAACATTAGATAGAATGGAGTTGCATGTTTTCATGTTGATGTTCCTGAAGGAAGGAATACTGTTGCAATGACATCTCTTTACTTCATATTTTTCTTAATAAATATGCCATAGGGTATATGATAATAATAATTTCAGGTCTTAAACAAATACATCTCCTACAAAGTGGTTCTTAGTTTATTAACAATTATCTTGCAACGGACATAGTTTTACACCTACAAATAGATCATAATATGTGGAATGGACTAGAAAGCCTGTTGACAACATTTGTTTAGTAATTTGAGCTTAAATTGGACGTTAAGGAAGAAGTTATAACCACCCAATCTATGAATCTATTCAAATGGAGTGATGGCTTCTTCAGCAAGGATGGAGATAGTTACAGAAAGAAGAAAGAAGTAGCCTCTGTTGGAAACCATTTTTCCTACAAGTTTCCTCTTGCTAAACTGGGAGTGAGATACAAATAAAATAAACATAACAAGTAAATATGAATGGATAACAGTTATATATACATAGTTGGGGAATCTATCATCTTTTGAAAGGGCCTTTGCACAATGTCTATTGATTATTGCCCTCCAAAACGTAAGCATCTTGGTCACATGATTGTATTATTGTTTATAATAAATGATAAATGGTCAGATAGAAACTAAGCAAGTAAAATGCATGCATTAATTCTAAAGTGTACAACATGGAGCAAAAACAATTAGTTATTCAACACTATACATTCGGTACCAACTTTCAAGTATAAGGCGGTAGGCTAAACATATTAAAAACATGAGCCATGGAAATGGCTGATAATATGAAAGGAGAAAAAAACAACTTGCTTGCAAGCAGAAAGTGTTTTTCATATATTTAACCTTATGTATATTATAGAAGTAAAGGATGAATCTTTTATCATATTGTTCAATTTCCTTTGGAGACGATGCTTAATAGTAAGTGGGTATTATGGTGTACATTTTTATTTGCTAGGACACCCACATTAGCCTAGGATTTTATAACATAAGAAAAACTTTAAATCCCTGCAAAACCTTCCTCGTGAGGATTAGATTGCGTGGATTATATTGGGTTTTTTTCCCACGGAGACTATTAATTTGCATAGCACTGTGCAGCTTATGTTGGTTACTCACACAACAATGTTAAATACAAATACTTTGCCTTGGCCTACTCTGTTTTGTCACTGGGCGATTCAACTTTTGGCGTTGAAGGACATCTCTAGACGTTTTATATATTGCTTCATCTCCGATAACATCCTTAATCTCCTTTCCGAGTTTTTGCTTCATTTCTATTTCATCCATGGACCATGATAGAAAATCCTCTTCCATCAATTGTACATTAGCCACTGAGCAGCTACAGAGTCTTATAAATTTGATTCAAAATTATTTCCCGATTGAAATGATTTAGTTATATATATGCTTTCTGGATAATTTAAACTTTATTCCTTTGTGTTAAACTAATGCAAAGTGGTGCCATTGTGATTGTCTTGTTTCTAGTGAATAGACTCTAGAAAATCTTAGATACAAACTTCAATAGCTTTGCTTAAGTCTGTCAGAATTCTGGAATAGTCATATCCCTGTATTGATATTATATTCCACTTGGCATTTTTTTTGTCATCCACACATTAAGAAAGCGGAAAACAAATACATGCATGTACATTTACATTTAGAATGCATGCAAAAATTGATTTAGGACTTAGTGTGTGCTCTTTGCTCTATGTTGAAACAATTTCACTTCTCTTTCCTTAGTAGCTAGGATTTTCACTGCAAAAAGAAAGTAAGCGACTGTTTATCATCTTAGATTGCATATTTAGGAATTGTATATGTACATCACGCGATCAACCTTAAAGGAAAACTTCTTAAGAAAGATCAACTGTAAAATAAATTTCAATAAACATAAAAACGCTTTGGAACCTAACACACACCATTTAGAAGTCTAGGCTAGAGACGTATTTTGGCGTCGTAAAGCCTGGTAACTATCACTTTCATCGTAGGTTGGGTGATTCCTCCTCTTTGAAACGACAAGTGCCAGTACGGACTTTTGCTCCCACATACGGTCGAGTATATATTGGGAGACCACAGTAGGCTATATCCTTTATCCTTAGGAAGCCGTGTCGGCTGCCCTATCGATCACAATGCACTGAACACAACATTCGGGAAGATTGATTGTCGTACCATAAAAAGTATTTTGCAGTTTTGCGATTGGTTTGGTAATCCCCCTGTCTAGATATCCAGAGTAGTCACTTTCATTCCTTTTTGGACTCCTTAAAAGAAAAGGACCATCTGAGCACTTGTCACTTCAGTCTCATTAAAAATAAAAGGTGACTAGAGTCATCTTTAGCTTTTTCTCGACTCTTAAAAATTGAAAAAGAAAATTGTGTCAAAGTGTCATAAAATTTATTTAAATCGGAATAACCTCACTATTCCCTCATTGGTCTTAGGGTGAGAAAATGGAATCCACCAATCAAGGATTTACCCTTGGGGGAATCCTACTCCCTTTTCCTCTAGGGGAAATGTTGGTGCACCTCATATGGCTACATTGTCCCTTCCAGGGCTTGCAATTGGCCTACCAGTATGGCTTTTCTCGACCTCTGTCGTTCAAAACACCGTGATTCTTGAACAATCAACTCAGCAACCAGATGATACTAGAGTTACCCAAATCGAAGGCGATTAGAGTCATCTTTATCTTTTTCTCGACTCTTAAAAATTAAAAAATCAAGTTGTGTCAAAGCGTCATAAAATTTATTCAAATCGGAATAACATCACTGCTCCCTCATTGGTCTCAGGTTGAGAAAATGGAGTCCACCAATCAAGGATTTCCCCTTGGGGGAATCCTACTGCCTTTTCCTCTAGGGGAGATGTTGGTTTACCTCATATGGCTACATTGTCCCTTCCAGGGCTTGCAATTTGCCCGCCGGTATGGCTTTTCGCGACCTCTGTCATTCAAAACACCATGATTCTTGGGCAATCAAATCAGCAACTAGATGATACTAGAGTTACCCCCAAACCTTCTGCTTCATTTGTTTCTCCCTCTCCTTCTTCCTCTTTGCTTGGTGGAACTATGCTTCAAAAAAAATGATCGTATAAAAGTTGTTGTAATAGATATCTTTCTTCATTATGTTTACAAGCTTAGAGGCCCACTCATTTAGAAAAAAAATGAACATGCTTCTTCCCTTTGCTCTTTAATTCATATTTTTCCATGTAATGTTGTAGGAATGTAATGAATTTTAAACATCTTACGTGAAGAAAACAACATTTTTGTGTTTTGTTTTGTACCAGAAAATGACAACAAACCTTACTGAAAATGCAATTTCCTCAATGTTATCTCGATCAACTCATATTCAACAATACCTACAAATTGTTGAACTTGAACCAATACAATCAATGCAAAATTCAACTCCACGATATCGTACTGCAATTTCAGATGGAACACATAAGAAACACATCATGCTTCCAAAAGATTTCAATGATCTCGTAGCAACAGGCTTGCTACAAAAGGGTTATGTTATACATGTTAAAAGCTGGACTACCTCAGCTATCGGTCCATCAATGTAAGTTTGTTATAAATTTAATATTTCAAATTTAACATCTTTTATTTATAGCACAACCGCTTCTAACAGTTATTCCTATGACTCTCATTTGTCGTGTAGGTCTATAAAGCTAATAGACTTTGAAATATCTACTTCATTTGCACCTTGATTGGAAATCCAAAAAATATGAGTATCCCCATCACATCTAATGAAAACACTACATCCTCATCGAACCCACATCCTTTATCAAAAAGACACTGCCCTCTTCCAACTACTCCAACTCCATCTGTTCTGCCAGTTCAAATTCCCATCAAATCGTTAAACCCTTACCGCTCAAATTGGTGCATAAAAGGATACGTTCAAAGGAAAATAGCTCTTCGATAGTTTCAGAATCAATATGGACCTGGTAAAGTGTTTGGTTTTGACCTGTTCGATACAGAGGGTGGAGAAATACATATTACATGTTTCAACAATGTCATAGATTATTTATTCGACAAAATCCAAAATGAAAATGTCTACATTGTCTCTAAAGGGAATGTAAAAATGGCTAATAAGCCATACAACCTCTTGAACAATGACTGGGAAATTTTGTTGACTGCAATATCTACCATAGAACATGTTGCCAACTAAAAAAAACATAATCCAACAGTGCGATTCAATATAAAATCAATTAATGATATCAGAACAACAAACGTAAACTCCATTGTTGATATTCTTGGTGTTGTCACAGACATTTCCAGTGTATGCACTATATGTATAAAAGATGGCTCTGAAGTCAATAAACAAATAATACATCTTCGAGACATGTCAGGGTATAACATAGATGCAATCTTTTGGGGAGATAATTTTAATGCCGTGTCACAGGAAATATCCTCCCTATGTGCTACAGGAAATAACCCCATCATTGCAATCAAATCTACGTGTGTTGAAGAATTTAATGAAAAATATATCGGCACTACAACGAGATCCATTGTTCTTGTAGATCCTGACATTAAAGAAGCCCATGCACTAAAGTCATGGTTTAAAAAAGGAGGTTCGACTGCAGCTTCCACATCTTTGACAACATGACCTCCTTTTGGCCACCAACAAAAAAAATAACAATTGCTGACATTTACAGTATGGATTCCTTAGAGAAACCAACATTTTTCCAATTAAAGGGCACAATAACAAAAATTGGGATGGATAGTTTTTACTACATTTCTTGCCAATCGATCGTTGGTGGGAAAAAATGCATGAAAAAACTTATTCCACAAAATATAGGGATGTGGTTCTGTCCAAAATTCAACGCTGAAGTAAGCGACTGTGATTACAGATACTTATTGAAAATCGACATACAAGATCACACAGGTGAATTGGCTTCAACTGTTTCTTTCGAAGACGCAGGAACTACAATTCTTGGAAATAATGCCAAAGACTTCTATTTATTATCTTCAGATCTAGAAATGATCAAGGAAATTGTCTCTAGAGCTCTATGGAGAGATCATATCTTCACACTATCGGTGAAGACAGAAACTTTTAAAGAAGTGCCACGATTGAAATTTGTTATCATAAAAGAAGAAAAGCTGCATTTCGCAACAGAATGCAACAACATCCTTCGAGAAATTCATAACATCTCGACATTGTAGATAAATATTGCAAAATCTATTCCTTGGTTTTTGGCAATTCCTATTGTTTAATTTTATAAATACAACTTTACAAGATATACTGTTTCATGCCTTCTTATGAAATTTTCTTATATACCATTGAAATAAGTATTCGTTCTCCATTGTATCTAGCATTATGTGAGCAGACAAATTCACATTTTTTTTCCTTTTATCAGCTTTACACATGAAACTACCTACATCTATACAGAAAAAATACTGATATGTTCTTTCAAAAACATTACTCAAATAAAAAATTTCACATAAAACTATTCAGAACTTAGATTTTCCTCTTTCGCTTTCGCTTGCATTTTTTACCCTTCTTTCGCTTTTGTACAATAACATGGTTGTTATCTCCAAATAACATTCTTCTTTTCCCCTCTCTTCCTTATAGGTACCATAAATTTTGCGGATGGCTTCCTCGTCTAATAATGAACTTGCTCAAAGATACTATGCAGCAAATAAAGAACGAATAAATGCACAGTGTCGTGAGCTTTACCAAGCAAAAAAAGACATCAGAGAATGTCAAAAACACAAAAAATAGAAGGAAAACCAACCTTCCTCGTCTGAAATGGCCCACCCTGAAAACAATCCTCCCTTGCAATTATCAGACTCTTTATCTTCTCAGCAAACCTCTCAAGCAAATACACCCATGCCTCATTTCCCTAACCCCTCCTTTGCACATGCTTTCAACAACATTTATACTAATCAAGCACATTGAGATTTCCGTGCAAAGATTGATAAACTTACACCTAAATGCCCATGCTTCATCTGTCTTGAATCATATCCTGGAATACATATCTGCAATTCCAACCACATGTATTGCTGCTCTAGATGCATCTCTGAAACAAAGGGTCATTGCTTCTCATTATCAAACAACGTGGACCCTGGTCCTCAACCAGCTACCCTTGCATCTCTTTCACAAATAGAAGAAATGCTCATTGCTAGGGTTAACCCTATACTGCAATTAACACATGCATGTGGTGGCCAGTATAAATACAGTGGCCACACAATTTGATTTCCTCAATACATTACAAAAATCACAAACATGTTGCCACGACGTGTTGAATAGTTAGACATCCTAATTGTCACGCGTCATAGTAATGACCATAAGGCTTATGATTTCATTGTCAGTAGACATCGCTTTCTCGTTGCATTAGAATACAAATTGGCAAATGACCCATACTATAAGAATGTTCGTGTTGATACCAACGCACTAGAATCCCTACCAGCAATCCCCACCGATGTCTCCTCCTCCCTTCACCATTCCAATACTATAGAAACCACAGTCTGCCTTCCACTTGAACCACCCCATGAGCTCGCCGAAGATTTCACAGACCCATCCGTAAAACAAACATCATCGTTCAAACCCATCATACCTAATACAAATACAGAAATCTAAGAAATCTGCCATTATTTGCATGCTTACAACAACCAATCTGATACAACAATTGAGTGGCCATCAACTGGTTTATCGCCAGTCAATGAATACAAAATAGAAGGTCTACTCTCTATGGATTTCCCCACCCTTTTCCGGACAGACGCTGCAATGCCAAATCAACCAAGAATGAAAGTAGTACAGTTACATGAATATGCACTTCATCTCATACATTACTATGATAACAGATTTGGAAAGCACCCACACTTTCGTTATTACATATATAATCTCATGATGCGGCATCGCAGTCAAGCAACAATATTGATTTTTTGGAAAAAGAACATCACAGATAACTTTCCAATATCTATTCAAGATCTAAACATCTGATTAGAACAATTTCCAGATGAGCAATTGGCAGAGCAAGTCATGCGATTCGGTAGCTCTTTACGTGGAACAAGGTCATTTTGGCACAAAGCTAAAAATGAACTAACAGACATGATATTTCAACTCGGTTGCCCGACGTTCTTCTTCACATTAAGTGCAGCTGATACAAAATGACCTGATCTTCATGCAATCATGCCCAGATGTCTTCCTTCTGATATTGCAAAACAACAAAAGTGGAGAAATGATAACATTATCTCTAAAACACATTTAACATCACTATATATGCACCATAGATTCACATCATTTCGTGAGATTATCTTAGAGAAACACTTGAATACAAAAGATTACTGATATAGGTACACATTCTACCACATTTTTTTTCTCCAAGAACTCTAAACAACATTCCTCACCTATTTCAAAATTATCTTACAAAAACACATACTTGATAGGTATGAAGGGAAACATAGGGGATTTGCGCACATCCATGCTTTCCTCTGTATAGAAAATGCACCTGATATGGAAAACCTGAACTGGGAAGACACAAAAGTAGTTGATATTAAAAAGCAGTTCTTCGACAAATATATTTCCGCTTGGAACCCTCGTGCTCCTTCGACTTCAAACCAACCAAATGCTTGGACAAATCCCAAAGACCCTTGTCTAGTGTCCACACCACAAATCTTCAGAACCAATCCTTTCAGTGACTATGAACAACTCGTCAATTGTGTTGAACGTCACACAAAATGCTCAGAAATCACGTGCCTAAGAAAAAATGGATCCTCACTCCAATGTCGTTATAAAGCACTGTGGGAATTACATCCAAATCGGCCTTATTCATTAATTCCAATGGCCAAAAAACATACACCCCTGCTCGCAACAACGATCGCCTCAACAGCCATAACCCTACCATCCTATCTATTTGGCGTGCAAATGTTGATTGCCAACTAGTGCTCTCCATACATGTTGTACAAAAATATATCGCCAAATATGCATCCAAAGCAGAAAAAAAATCTGAAAGCTTCCACCACATGCTATGTAGAATTGTCCTGGCTTCACCCATTGCTGACCCAGCAACATCCACATTTCGAAAATTTCTTGCAGAAACCCTTGTTGATCGTGACATTGGAGCACAAGAAACCTGCCATATGCTGCAAAAATTACCATTAACATTATGTAGTCGACCATTCGTTTCTTTAAATGTAAACCAAAAAATTCTTATGCGCCTTCCACAAACGAACACCACCTCCACTACATCCCCACACATCATAGATACATATATCCAACACCCTTCTATCCTAGAGTCCACATCACTAATAGAATTGGCAAGATCCTAGTCATATGATCCTCGTCGCAAAACAAGCAAATGGAAACAAAGGCCTACAAAAGCAATTGTTCAGGTCATACCACGTTACTCCTCCATACCATCCACAACAGAACCTTGCTACGCTGACTTTTGCAGGGTTGAACTTATGCTATACAAACCTTTTCGCCATATCATACAAGATATAGGAGATTCTGTGGCAAAATTCATCGCAAATTGGAAAACATTTCGTCCATTCCACAATCCTTGGCATCAACACCACACACTATTTGATATTGAATCTATCACAAATGATACCTCAACTATAAATGAAACCAATCCAACAGACACCATGGAAATAAATGAATGGGAATTACTTTCCCAATTACAGCCTACAAATGAGCTTCTCATAAATGACCTTGACATGCTTGGTCTTCATGGCTTTGATGACACCCATAACTGGAATCATACCACTATCCCATTGGATCTACAAAATAATGCAATGCAATTCATTGAGAATAGCCGCTCCATCCACTGCATTCTTCAAACACATCAACATATCCTGGCGACCCTTACTACATTTGCTCCAATGCAAAGAAAAGCTCTAAATATTATTTCTAATCATTTTGCTAGGAAGGATTATTTAACCGCTCTCAAGATGATAATACAAGGCACTGCTGGTACGGGAAAATCCCTCCTTATTAATTGCATCAAAGATATGCTCATAGGCCTTGCAAGCCCGGAACCTTCACCGATCATGCTCCTCGCCCCTACAGGGGTTGCTGCCTTCAACATACAAGCATCGACAATCCATTCTGCTTTGCACCTTCCTATAAAGGATCTTATGCCCTTAGAAGGTAATGCTCTTTTAAAATTCCAAGAAGAACTCAGGCATATAAGATACATACTAATCGATGAAATGAGCTTCATTGGGCCAAAGCTTCTCAGCCATATTGATGAATGTCTTCGAGAGGCATTTCCCCACCAAAGAAACACTCCTTTCAGTGGTTGTTCCATAATATTGGTTGGTGATATCGGTCAGCTACCACCTGTCAAAGACATACCTCTATATGCAGGGACGAGCGACGAAAGCGCACTGTGGAACACCGTCAACACACTCATCACATTAGACAAAATATTTCGTCAACAAGGTGATGACATCGCACATGTTTCTTTCAGGAACATTCTCCAGAACATTAGAGATGCACATCCAACAATCGACGACTACAACATACTCATGTCGCGCACAAATTCCTTTTTATCAGAAGAAGAAATATGTTCATTCCATGATTCCATGCATCTATTTCCAACAAATGCTCAAACAATGGTCCATAATAAGCAAATGATGAAATCTCTAAACACTACTATCGCAAGATCCATTGCTGAAGATGACAACACATATTCCAGTATTTCCTCTGAAGATGAGCAACTTGAGCGAATTGTATTACTATGCAATGGTGAAAAAGTTATGTTGACTTCCAACCTTTGGGTTTCAGCCGGACTTGTTAATGGTTCCCTCAGAGAAATTGTAACCATATTTTACAAAGAATCAACTGCACCACCACAAATTCCAACATTTGTTGTTGTCAATTTTCCCAAATACATTGGGCCTCCTTGGGATGAAAGAAACCCCACTCACTTGCCTATTCCAGTAGTAAAAAGAAATGGACGTGCACAAATTCCACTGAAGATGGCTTGGGCTTTAACCATACATAAATCTCAAGGTATGACACTTCCAAAAGCAACAATTGACATTGGAAAAACAGAACGTCAAGGTCTCACATTCACAGTTGTTTCAAGAGTACCTTCTCTACAAGATCTCTGGATTAACCCTGCATTCAGTTTCGATCGTTACAGTAAAATGAAGGACAACAAAAACATTTCTCGCAGAAAACACGCAGAAGAAATTCTCTGTTCAATGCTGCCTCCAGATAATCTCCTCCAACCCATGCTTTGACATCAACAAAAAGTTTCCTCCATTTATTTACCTCATTCTATTTCATAACATACTTTTCATATCTTTCAACAACAACCAACTTTAATCAATATTAGTAAATAACCAAATATTAGAATGTCTTTATATTATCTATACATCTCATTCTAACCTTTTCTTTCTTTTGCAACAGGCCACATGGACTCAGAAATAACATCCCTGCACAACTACAAGTAGACTGACAAGCAAAAAAACTGCATCTCCAGCTATGCATTAACCTCCAATGGTGTTCAATATGCTCTTATTCACCATGCATCCTCCACTAACAATATATAAATCCCCATAGAAAAGGTAACTTCATTTCCATTCATTCCAGATTCATTTTAACACAACTCACCTGCAAAGTGTTACTAATAAATTTCCACAGCTGATTTACATATTACTAACTCTAACAAAATATACATTTTGCAGGTCCATTACTGCTTATTCAGGTCTTCGCTACCTCCACCGTGTTTTCATACAACTTGAAATATGGAATGACAAGGACAATGTTCTTTATACTATTATGTTCCTTCTCGAACCTCTTTTGTTACAATTCATTGTTTGTATTTTCCATTTCAAACTTAAAAAAGGATGTTTCAAGATCAAATACCGTTTTCATGGTTTGTGTCCTCACAACTATTTGTGTTTTCCATTTCAAACTTAAAAAATGATGTTACAATACACTATTTGTATTTTCCATTTCACACTTAAAAAATGATGTTTCAACATCAAATACCATTTTGATAGTTTATGTCCTCACAACTATTTGTGTTTTCCATTTCAAACTTAAAAAGGGATGTTTCAAGATCGATACCATTTTGATAGTTTATGTCCTCACAACCATTTCATTGTCAATGGGTTTTATCATATTTTGTTGACAAAATCAATTGATTTTAATGAGTATAATACATGTTTTCAATATATCTTCATATTAATTTAATTTCCCATTTGAATAATGATTTCTTAAAAATCCCTTTCCAAATCAATATGGTTGCCCGGTTGTTGTTCGCATGGATTCATTCATTTATCTTCACCTTTAACTCCACAATTTTTACCAACTACAAACAAAGGTGTCTAAGCAGGTTCAATGCATATTTACGGCTTCTTTCATTCCATTTCAGCAGCTTTCGGCATGGCTTCCTCAAATTAAAACTCGAAATCATTGACCCTTGTTTTCAAAAAAGCCCGCAAAAGCCTATTCACATTTCAATATTCTTCCACACACTATGCCTTACGGTGTTTCCTTTGCAACATTAGGTGCAAATGCTATTATACATGTTTTAAAGAGGGTAAAAACACTAATGATATGTTATTTTTCCATAATTTCTTCTCATTTTTTGGATGGATTCTGTGGGAATTTTATGCATGCCAATTATGTGGCATGAAACAATGTTCCATTATACTTTCTTATCATCTCATGTTTCTTAGTTAGCATGATTATATTGTACTAGTTCATTACACCTATGTCATGTAAATATTGAGTTGAATGGGTTTTACATTTGATTTACATATAATCAACAACTAAACATATATGTTTTATGTGTAGGTTGGATGATCAGATGACACACTTTTATTTCCACTAGTGCTCTCTTTTTCATATATTACTATCATAGTTGCACAAATACAAACTAACTTTTATTTTTACTTGGATAAGAAAATGATGAGAGCGTTGTATTTTGTAGTGACAAGGATAACTATATATTGGATCCTGACCTTGAACCGTTCAATTCATCCTTTCCTTACACAACATGACCATCTCCTATTGGTAATAGAGTTCAATTTTTGAACTGACATTTGTCTTCAATACTACCTCATGATAAACAAAGCACACAACCATTGTTGGATTTCCTTCGAGCACACAAATACCACAACCATGCCATTTTTATTTCCTTGGTTAATATATTGCATCATTGTGTTTGATAGTTAATTCATTATTATTCTATGCACAACCAATCTCTATCAAATAATAGAGAAGGATGACATGGTTGCTTTAAAGATATATAATATGAATTAATTAAAAATTAAAAGTGTTATTTCGATTCTCATATTTTTATTTCAATTCTTTAGAGAAAACTATATATTCAAAAACCAACTCAATGTAAATCAAACTAAATTAGAGAATCCTAATGCAGAAGATGTTTCTCTCTCCATACCCTGTAATGCCATTATTTTTTTGAATTTTACTTGAGTTTCAGTGATAATAACTTGGATTTGTATATTTATTTTAGCATCAAATAGAGATCATGGTAAACATATAAATATACCATTAATTATGACCTAAGTATGATTCCAATAATATCACCTTTAGTTTAAGCATGTGGTAGAGTAATTGTTGAGGTGTGAAGTTTTACTAGAGGCACTCTTTGTTTGTTTGTTTTGGTTAGAAAAGGGTTTGCTCTTGCTTTTATGTGACTTTTAAGAAATGGGAAAGAATAATATCTAACATTTATCTTGGAGAAATTGATGCTGAATGAAAGGATATACAGTTCAACCAAGCTACAATCCGTTTTCATAAAGGCAGAGGGACATCCTAAAAAGTTACCTAAGAATACACCATATACAAATTTTGAACATAATTAATATATCGATTTTTCTTTTGCAGATATGTTTTTTTTCTATCGAAGATATCACAACAAGACAAATATTTGTATTGTAGAAATTGTTAGAGGACCTCTTTGAGGTTGATTTTTCTGATGTCATACTTGATTGATACATTCTCATGCTAGAAAGGCTTTAACTATGAATTAATATGTTCCCAAAACAAATTAGATTCAAATTTTATAGATATAAAAGTTAAAAACAAATGTCAATGACTTCATTTGATTGTTACCTAACTCTGGTGTGGGCAGGTTACATGAAATGTGATTGGAAAAAGGATGGGGAGACAATGTAGAGATCATGTCTTGGATATGATTCATTTGTTGTTGGAGATCCCTCAAGAACTTGAGCCATTGACTTTGGAAATGCTTCTAGTAGGTATTCCTATGGATTTAAATGTTGTGATTCTTTCACCGCATGGTTGTTTTGGGCAAGAAAATGTTTTAGGAATGCTTGATAAGGCATTGATGGATAGGTAAACAATTTTTTTATACTTGCAATGTCCATTCAATGATAGCGTCTCTTTATTGTTTGATTGTATTTTAAAAGTTTATTTTGGTTTTTGTTTTTATTTTAACTATGAAATTGAAAATACTTGGTATCATGTCTGTTTAAACAACAACCAAACCTTGAAGATGAAATTAGTATCACATGATATTGATTGAAATCCTTTTAATTGTTTTGTGTTGAAAGATTTTGATGGCTATTACAAAGTTTACTTTCATGTTTTTATTTGACCACATGTTGTTTCTATACTTGACGAAGTTCATGTGTTAGAGAACAAAATGTTGTTGCGAATAAAATGGCAAGGATTAGACATCACACCATAGATTATCTGTTTTCACATGTTATTTACAACTTGGTCTTTTTAGCATGTAACTTACTTGGCATGATTGTGCCTAAGATTTTCCTCAAGTTTGAATACTGAGTTACTAAGGTGTTATTTTCTATGGTGATGTTTATTTGTTTATATAGGTCATCTAGCCACATAGTGACCATTATTGCTCAACCAAAGAAAAATTGTTCAACTTTCTTGCTTTTATGGGGAAGAATGGATTTAACATTGTTGATGTTGAGGTGTATGTCATATAAATCCTTTATAGTCTACTTTATTTTATATTCTAGTATTCATCATCTTTCATGTCTTACACTTTCCACTGTATCTTGTTTTGTTTTCAGAAAAGGAACTCAGTGTTGATGGTAAGGAGTAGGATTTGAAGAAAGAGGACAACATTAAACGGGAGCAACAAATACAAAAGGAGAGAGAAGAGAACTGGTTTAGTGATACCCTTAAATCCAATATCCTGCATAAGACATATACATAGAGATTGATGTTCAAGTTTTCAGAGTTGGTGAATTCACCTGCAATGACTTGGCAACACAATGATAATGTTTTGTAGTGATGAAACAACATTTCATGTGTAAATTGTAGTCCACCTAATGTTAAGTTGGAAACTCATATTTTAATACTTAACATTTCATATAATATAATTTATGAGGCTGAAATTATTTATAGTTACACTTGATATTGTTTAGTATTTTAATTAACATATGTAACTTTTCATTTTCATATTATATGAATTAGTGCAAATTGTATGACATTTTTTTTTAATTTAGTCACAAAATCATACTAATTAATTTATTTTGATTAATAATGAACACATAAAATCAATCTAAAACTACTAAATTAGTAGTTTATATTTATTAATGATGAACATGAATAAAAAGAATATACCACAAAATTAGTCATTTATATAATGAATATGAAACTACAAAAAATATAAATCACTATTGCAAATGGCTAATTTGTGACTACAAATGACAACTAAAATTTTCATATATAAGAATATCAATAGCTAATTTACAATATCTTATAACACGAGAAAAAATTAGTCATATTTATTTTGTCATTAATTGGTTTCAAATGACGATTATAATATATATATATATATATATATATATGACTATTAGTAACTAATTTACAGTATCTTATAACATGACCAACATTTTGGCCATATTTCTTTGGCCATTAATTAGTTTTCTCGGATGATCATATAGTAACATATTTTGTTGTATATTTGGTCATTAATTATGGTAATTAATGACTAAATTAATGATTAAATTAATAATCAAATTTATGAATAAATATACCAATAGACAATAAAATTGATATAACCAATTAATGAATAAGCTAAAAATGAATAAAAGTTGGTCACGTTATAAGATACTATAAATTAGCTACTACTGGTCATCGAGTGAAAAATGGTCGTTTATATGAAAATTTTAGTCGTTGTTTTAGTAACTAATTATCCATTTTATACTAGTGGTCATTGGCATAGGTCTGTTGAGAAAAATCCATAGTCACTGACACAGAGGTCTATGAGAGTGACTTTGATTTTTTGTTCATTGTCTTGCCTGTAGCATGAGAGTGACTTTCGGTTACTAGGCTTAACACTTCAGTGGGACCTAGGGACATGATGTTTGAGTGGCTAACATGTCTCCTAGGGGTGTAATTATTTATGTGGATGGATTTGTTTTGATGAATTATGTCGATTCCATTTCCTTAAGGTCACCAAGGATAATGAATCCCTTATAGTAACCTCCCTCATCACATGTTTTCCTAGATCGTTGGCTGCTTGGGTGGACCTCGAAGGACTAGGTGTTACAGATTGGTATCAGAGTGTGGTTGTACTCTCCTTGGGTGAAGGTGCTTGCTCATGCATACATGTTAGCTACATGTGTGTCTCTTACACTTTCATTCCATGTGCTTGTTGCATTGAATCACATTCATCATGGTTGTAGTAAGGTTGTCATGAGGAACTTGATGTGACTTTGTCAGATGCATCATCAGAAGTTTATGACTGGTTACATATGGTTATATGTCGCTTACATGTTCATTATATGTCGATTGATTACATCCTTTTATGTTAGATGCATTCTTTAATGTATTGGTTACATATATCAATCTTGTAGGTTAATTACAAGAATTGGTCACTTATGCTCGACTACATGTGTTCACACATATGTGCAATTCATTAGGTATTTCTTATGCATGTTGATGGTTGCATTTGGAAATTTGTGCAAAGGAGTAATGATTATCTTCATGCATGAGGCCACAACATGCATTGTTGATATGGAATTGCGTTAATTACCGAACCCTAGCTAGAATGGTGTTTATATGCTCGATTCGTAGAATCACCCTCGGTAGGCCGGGGGGGGTGAGTGGATGATTCCCATAATCGCCCCCTGAGCTTGCTCGGGGAAATTCTTAGAATCACCCCCTAGCTCGATTCTCAGAATTGCCCCTTATGTTGATTTTTAGAATCGCACCCTAGCTTGCCATGGGGAAAATTCCTAGAATCGCCCCTCAAAGGCCAAAGGGGCAATTCATCACCCTTTTCGATCAATTCTCAGAATCAGTCCTTGTCAAGCTAGTGGGCAAATTCTGGGAATCGACCCCCATGGCAAGCCAAGGTGGAAATTCTGAGAATCACCCGTAGCAGGCGAGGGGCAATTCCCAGAATTGACCCCCTCGCAGCTAGTGTGTTCATTCTAAGAATGGGGCCCCTATCTTGCTAGGGGTTGATTCTAGGAATCGGCCCCGAGGCAAGCGAGGGGGTCATTTTATGATTTTCCCAGGGCATATAGGCCCACGGTTGGGCGTGCTCACCCATAGGCAGTCCTATGGGAGGATGGGCAGGCCCACAGTAGGGCGTGCCCACCCACAAGCAGTCTTGTGGGAGGGTGGCTAGGCCCAAGACCAAGCGCACCCCACTGTGGGTGTGCCTACCTACGACACAACAATATTTAACATGACGTCATGCCACGAGCAGGTAAGCCCATGGTTGGGTTCACCTGGGAAAAATGCAAAACGAACCCCTGCCATGCTAGGGGACTAATTCTCATAATTGCCTCCTAGCCTACCCAGGGGCCGATTTCCAGAATCACGCCCGGGAGACCAAGGGGTGATTCTGGGGATCACCCCCTTGGATCGATTCCCAAAATTGCCCCTCGCAAGCTAGGGGGCGATTCTAAGAATCACCCTTGACAGGTGGGGGGGCTGATTCCGAGAATCGCCCTGTGGTCTACGGGGGTGATTCTGGGAATGAGACCCTGGCAAGACAAGTGGTCATTTTGCATTCTGTTCAAGGTGGGTAGGCCACAACCAGGTGTGCCCACCCACAAGGACTGCCTTTAGGCCTGCCTGCCCTAGACAAAAAGAAAAATGACCCCTGGCTTGCTGAGGGGCTAATTCCTAGAATCGTCCCCTAGTAGGCCATGGGGTCGATTCTCAGAATTTCCTCCTAGCCTGCAACGGGGCATGTTGGGTGTGGAGCATGATTATTTAGAGGTCTTTGTTTTAGCCAGATGTATACCCCAAGATGTTTGTACACCCGTCATCCACACGAGGGGGTGTCTCCCCCGCGGGGGTTCAGGGGGGCAATCCCCCCCAGTTGGGGGGTCTGGGGACTAGCGGTTCCCCGATGGGGGTTTCGAGGGCAATGCCCCTGAAGCTAAAAATAGATGTAAAATTGCCTTGTAAAAGTATAGTAATTTATAGTCAATCTGGGTTGTTCATTATGCGGATGATCTGACGGTAGAACTTACGTTTAGTTCAAGGTTTTTTGCCCTAGAAGGCAACCCCTCTCTTTGTATGAGGGCATTGTATTGAGGCTATGTAATCGATATATATTCTCCGAGCGAGAAACAATGAGGCGAGACTGTGAGAGAAAACAAAGGATATTACATTGGATCTACTGTAGGTTGTGTCTCTTCATTTTGTTGGATAATAAAAAGGAAGGACTGGTTGTTCGGGGTGGACATAGCCCAAACTGGGTGAACCACGTATATATGTGTCTCTTTGGGTTTATGTGTTTTCTTTGTTTATATTTCTTATATATTATATGGGTTCCATTGCTCTGTAATATATAATTTTCTAACAAGGTTGATTCCCAAAATTGCCCCTCTCGACTACTTGTCAAAATCGACACCCTAGCCTACTAGGGGGCTGATTCCTAGAATCACCCTTGACAGGCCAGGGGGAAATTCTAGGAAACACCCCTTGGCATGCAGGGGCAATTCTCAAAATCGCCCTGGACAAGCCAGGGGGCAATCCTAGAAATCACCCCCATGGCCTACTTGGGGTGATTCTCAAAATTGCTACCCTTGGTCAATTCTCAGAATCGACCCCCTCGCCTGCGAGGGGTCTGGTTCCCAACGATTCTAGGAATCACCTTGTGGCCTGTCGGGGCCGATTTTGGGAACTAGCCCCCTGGTCTGCTAGGGAAAATTTTGGGAATTGGCCTAGGGGGTGATTCTGGGAATCGCCCCCTGGCATACTACGGGGCTGATTCCATGAATACCATAGCAGGCTAGGGGGCAATTCCTAGAATCGCCCCCCTAGCCTACCATGGGGCGATTCTTAGAATCTTCCCCTAGGCTGCTGGGGGCTGATTCGATTCCCAGAATTGGCCCCTGGTAGGCCAAGGGGACATTTTGAATTTTTCCTAGGATGGGTAGGCCCATAATTGAGCGCAACATGATAGTAAGGCACAACATCCCCCTAATAGGGTGACTGCCAAGGGACTGGGGAAAAATGAAAAAATAAATATTTCTTTTTATAAGGAATGGATTTTTTTCATTGTATGAACCTAACATCCAACTTTTAATGTGGGTTGATGTGCATTCTAGGAATCACCCCCCTCGCCTACTCAGGGTGATTCTAGGAATTGGCCCAGGGGGGTAGTTCTAAGAATTTCCCCAAGCAAGCTAGGGAGCGATTCTAAGAATCAGCTTAAGGGGGCGATTCTGAAAATCGCCCCCTATAAGCCAGGGGATATTCCTAGAATCACCATGAGGTCTGCCGGGGGCTAATTCTAGGGATCATCCCCTGGGTAGGCCAGGGGGCATTTTTTGTTTTGCCTAGGGCGAGCAGGCCCATGGCCTGGCATGACACAACACTAAGGCACAACACCCCCCTAACACTTGCCAAGGGACCAAGGACAAATAAAAAAATATAATACTTTTTTTTTTCTAAGGAATCGATTTTTTCCCCCTATATGAACCTAACATCCAACTTGTCTTGGGGGTCGATATGCATGTTTTTGGTCTTTTTTTTTATTTTTATATTTTGTTTCATTTTTTTTGTTTACTTAAGCTAATGTTTTTTTTTTGTAATTTATTTATTTGTATATATCTCTGTATATTTTTTGCAGGAAAATGGAATCAAGGAAGATTTATGTGAATCTCTTTTTACCTAGGATTTCTAAAACTGGAGATGTGTCCTCAAAAAATACTATTGAATGAACCAAACCTCAGCTAATAACTACAAATCTATCAAGTGCCTCAAAGGATAAGAAGTTGATTTCTTACTGGAAGAAATCTCAAGAAGTGAAGCATACAGAACATGTATGGTTTGTGAAAGATAGAGAAGGTGAACAAAATCTGTAGATATATCTACATGTTTATATCTCTAACGATAGTGGAAGTTATGAGGTGCTGGGAAATGTACTAGACAAGTGTTTGATACCGGATACTGAAGTTGTTTATGTATGTACAAAACCAGCCAAGTCATATGACAAGATTAGATATTAGTTTGCATTGTCAATGTATGGCACGGAAAATGAATCTACAAAGATGTGTAAATAAATCATAAATGAAATTTCACAAGATATTGTAAATATTTTTTTTATTTATTTATGTGTTTTTTGTTATTGTAACTATATCATTATATCTTTTATGACTTAGTTTTTATTGAAATATGATATTTTGTTTGAGATAATTTTATTGAAAATCTTTCAATTATGTTGGGAGGAATTTAATCTATAGAGAAAGATATTATGAATGTTGTTAACAGTTTCTACTCAGGGTCGAAAGAAGATATGCCAAACATGAAAAAAAGGTAATTCTTGATGCTACAAAACGACATCTAAGGGATCAACAAAAAATTCCTATAGTGGATAAATCTAGCAAAGCTATACATTTTACTTTTGAAAAGGAGGAAGTTGAAACTAAAGCTGAAGAATATGTTTTCACTAATTAGGGTGAGATTATAACTTATGTTAGAAAGGAGAAGAACCATAAAAGACCAAAAGTAAAAATGCTCAAGAATGCCTATGTTCTAGTTGATGACGAGGATGTTGCTTATCTAGAAGAAAAGAGGAGGAAGAAAATAAAATTTCATCATTCTCAAAAAGTCAAGGCCAATAGCGAAGATCCTATTCAAAATTCAAAAGAAAGTAGGGAATCATTACAACAAGAGCTGATTTAGAGGATGGAATTATTAAAACAAACAAAAATGTCATTCAACATCACTTAACAAAGACAAATTTAATTGAGGGTGGTCGTACATTTCATCTTAATATCAGACAAATCTATAAGTGAAGTGAAGGACAATTTAAATATCAAATTAGAAATCCACACCACCTGCATTTTCACAACTTGAAGACATTGATGAGGTACAATCCATATGCTCACGTGGTTGATTATGTGCTTCTTGTTGATCGAGTTCAAGTTCCAAACATTGAAGCATTTGATAAGTCAAAATGTTTTGAATACAATTATTATGTGCTTGAGGGGAACCATTCTATAGAAGTTCAAAGCCAATTGATGGAGGAATATCCCAATAACCCATGTTTTCAAATAATGAACGGTATCATTTATGTTGGTTTATGAAATACATAAGCAAAGTTATTGGTATGGGATCATAATACAAATAATGAGTATAGGATTTCTATGACTTTCATCCAAAGGGTTAGATTTATTCATAATGAATTTGAAGAAAAATAAGACAAAAGTTAGCCTAGAATTTCAGAAGGAATGTGGTATGGAAATAGGCTATGAAATTGAGGAAAAAATCAATTCAAAAGGGAAAAAAGTACATTATGATATATTCAGAAGTATTGATAACATTTTCCAGTTTTCATTTACAACTGGAGAGATATGGGAATTGATTAATGAGATTTTTAGCATGTGGGAGAACATTGGCTTTAAAAACCAAAAGGTCAAAAAGTATAAACCATTGATATGTAGCAGCAGTAAATCACGTCCTGAAATGAAGCGACTTCCAGAAGATATGACTATAAAACCTTGGAGAGCATTGCAAGGAGTGAAGGATGGAAAACTTTTCAAAACAATATTATCTCATGCGAAGTCAAGGGAATTATCATTGGAAGAAATGTTTGAGGAATATGTTGTCATTACTGAGGGTGAGATTAGAACTTATGTTGGAAAGGAGAAGAGCCATACAAGACCAAAAGTAAAAATTCTCAAGAATTTTCATGTTCTAGTTGATGGTGAGGATGTTGTTTATCTAGAAGAAAAGATGAGGAAGAAAATAAAATTTCATCATTCTCAAAAAGTCAAGGCCAATAGCGAAGATTCTAGTCAAAATTCAAAAGAAAGCGGGGAAATAATTACATCAAGAGCTTATTTAGAGGATGGAATTATTAAAACAAACAAAAATATCATTCAAAATCACTTGACAAAGACAAAATTAATTGAGTTTGGTCGTACATTTCATCTTAATATCAAACAAATCTATAAGCGAAGTGAAGGACAATTTAAATATAAAATTAGAAAGCCACACCACCTGCATGTTCACAAATTGAAGGCATTGATGAGGTACAATCCATATGCTCATGTGGTTGATTATGTGCTTCTTGTTGATCGAGTTCAAGTTCCGAACAAGGAAGCATTTGATAAGTCAAAATGTTTTGAATACAATTATTATGTGCTTGTGGGGAACCATTCTGTAGAAGCTCAAAGCCAATTGATGGAGGAATATCCCAATAGCCCATATTTTGAAACCATGAAATGTATCATTTATGATGGTTTATCAAATACATAAGAAAATTTATTGGTATGGGATCATAATACGAATAATGAGTATAGGATTTCTATGACTTTCATCCAAGGGGTTAGATTTATTCATAATTAATTTGAAGAAAAATAAGAGAAAGGTTAGCATAGAATTTCGGAAGGAATGTTGTATGGAAATAGCCTATCAAATTTAGGAAAAACTCAATTCAAAAGGGAAAAAAGTACATTATGATATATTTAGAAGTATTGATAACATTTTCCAGTTTTCATTTACAATTGGAGAGATATGGGAATTTATTAATGAGATTTTTAGCATGTGGGAGAACATTGGCATTAAAAACCAGAAGGTCAAAAAGTAGAAATCATTGATATGTAGCAACAGTAAAGAACATCCTGAAATGAAGCAACTTCCAGAATATATGACTATCAAACCTTAGAGAGCATTGCAAGGAGTGAAGGGTGGAAAACTTGTCAACGCAATATTATCTCATCTGAAGTCAGAGGAATTACCATTGGACGAATTGTTTGAGGAATCTAGATTATAGTTTTCTTTTAAATATAACATATTGTTGTTGGTAGTATTTGTTATACATATCATTATATACAAAAATATACATTATCTATGACGTCACAAGGTTTACATGAAAATACAATAACAAATGGTAAAAGTGATGAATGAACATAGTTGGGATGATGTTGTACACAACTACCAAGATTCAAGTTCTACATCAACACTAAAAACAAATTCTCTTGCATTTAAAAATGTATGTTATTTATACATTCATTTTTATTCATCTGTATACTATTTTTGTTTTATAACTTATACATATATTTGTTTCTTTTATTAAAGATAAAGAATGGTGAAAATGGAGCACCAGATAGTTTCATAATATTTATTGAAAAAATTAAGATCGAAAGATTGAGAAAGCAATGCCTTAGTAATGTTGAACATGATCCAACTCTTACGCATCTCATTTTGAATGGGCTTGACACAATTCAATACCAAATAATACAAGGTTATTATGAAGGCATTATTAAACTCATACCTAAAAGGGATTATTCCCTAGTTGTTGCAGATATTCCCCATGTTTTCAATATCCCAAACACTGACTATGTTAGTGACCATTATAGTTATAAAGCTCTTATTAAATTGGTTGCATGATTTGTAGAAGCCACATTATCACCATTATGGATATTTGTGACATTTCATTTAAACACATAATTGGAAATGCTATTAAAAAGCTTCAAAGTGAAAGCAAACTCAAGGATGCAGCTTACATGGTAAAACTTTGAAATTGTATGTTTGATTAATTTTTAAAAAATTATTTATGTACAAGTTAATTGAACTTTTACTCTTTCATGTTATAGTGGGAAAAAGTCAAATCTTATTAACCATGAAGATCAAACAATTATAAGTGATTGTGAGTTCATCCGTGTTGAAAGTTGGACAAAAGATGATAGCTATAAGTCTATGCTTCTTAATCAAGTAGGTGGAAAGATTCATAGCCAAGTATTGGTTTAAGATGTTGTGGTAAAAAGACTAACATGTGAACATAAAGAACCAAAGGAGAGATAGTTAACATTGATCAAAAACCATAGTCATTGATTAAGTATCTTATAGATTTATGTTCAAAGGAAGGAGATTGAGTTCTAGATTTATTCTCAGGCTCAGGTAAGTTTTATTATATAGAATTGAATTTCAATATCTTCTTTCTTAATTTATATGCGATTATACTAATTTACTTCATTATTTATTTTGTACTTGATAATTAGGTACAACACTAGAATGTTGTCTACAAAAAGGAAAAAAATTCATTGTCATTGGAAAAGACCCAGTATAGTGCAAATTTATTCAACAAAAAGGCTCTTCAATTTATTCTAGATGCAATGCAAGAAATTGGGTTGAGGAAAGTGGATTTTAATGAATCACGTATGGAAGAAAATGAAAATGAACCTCAACCACCATTAGATGGAATGAATGGAAATGTGTACACTGGGAGATTGGCAGACATCAAAAAATCATCAGAAGAGGAAAATGAGCAAACTGAAGCAGAAAATATTGTGGAAGAAGACAATGATGAAACTCTAGAATATGAAGAGTTTGGATTACGTGATATTATTGATTAAATTTAAGTTATTCTTGGACATCAAGCTCATTTTTTGTAACTATTAATTAGTTATACTTGTAATGTTTTGACTTTGACATTTTATGAGAAGAATAATTATTCATTTAATGTTGTTAAAATCTGTGATTATTACTATTTTTTGACATGAAATTCAAAAAAAAAAAACTATTATTTAATGATTTTTTGTTAAATGTTTCCCATGAAAATTGTGATTTTGAAATGCAATTTCTAGAAAAAAAATTATTAAAATGTGTAACTGTTTTGTTATATTTATTTTCAAAATGTTTATTTTTATGTCTAGTGTTAAAAGTTATTGTTTTTTTAGAGACATTATTTGATGTGCATCAAAAATTAATTAACGATATATAAATATGTATAATTTTGAAACTTTAAAGTATCGTTCTTTTTCTTTAACTATGCAAAAAAATAAAGACCTCACTAAAAACAAAAAAAAACAAAAAAATATGAATAAGAAGACTACAAAATTTGTTAAATTTATAAAATAATTATTCACATTTAATACATTAAAAAATTTAAAGGAAAAAAATAAGCCTTTTAAAAAAAAGTCCTCACGCAAAATCAACACCTTTTAAAATCAGCCTGCAAATCACTAACATTCTAGAAAATAATGTACGTAAAACAATTTAATGTGTCAAAAACTATGCTATTTTTTTTTATATGTATTCTGCATCAACACTTATCAATATCGGTTGATTTTTTTCTACCTCACAAAAAGGATAATCATATCTGTTCACGTTTCAAAGCTTACGTTGTTTCTATTTTTGGTTGTGAAAGACATCATGATTTTCATCGTTATCATCCTTATAGGAGGAGTGATAGGGGATACTTTTTGGATGAGTTTAAGAAGGAGATTCCACCTACCTTTGATGGAGTGATGAAGAAATCACAGGATGAAAAAACATGGCTTCTTCTTATGAATAAATGCTTCCGATTACATGACTATTCAAAAAGCATGAAAGCAAAGATAGCCACTTTCAGTCTCAAAGGTAAAGCAAATATTTTGTGGGAAGACGTGAAGAATGTCAAAGGTATACATGAGGAGGATTTGATTTGGCATGCATTTGAAAGGATCTTCAAGAAGAAGTACTTGTTTGAGAGATAATTTGATGACAAAGCTAAGAAGTTTTATGAGTTGTGGATGGCTTCTATGACATATGATGAGTATACTAGCATATTTTTGGAGTTATTGAGATATGTGCCTTACCTCAGGGAGGAGAAGGCCAAGGTTCAGAGATTCATCAGTGGATTTCCATCTGCATACAGAGACCAAATTCAGTTTGATGAGTCTAGATCATTGGAGGAGGATATTCGAAAGTTGAAGCATTTTTATGAGCAGTCAAAGCACAAAGTTGAAAAGAAATGAGAAAGTTAAAGGAAAATGGACACCAAAGAGAGGAAGACCTCAAGATGCAAGTGAGAAAGAAAATGAAGTTCCTTACAAGAGATGCAATACAACTAAGAAGGGACATGGAGAGTAGCAAGCTAGGGCCAGTGGTAGGAAACCATTACAGTGTTTCTTATGTGGTAAGGATCATCATAAGAGGCATTGTCCATAGTATCAGAGTGGTGGTAGATCCTAGATCTATAGTTCTTAGAATGATCATATACTTGGTGAAGTTGGTGAGAAAATTCCTTGGATCTATGTAGTTATGGAGAATAGGCAGACAAATCATCTCGCATCGATCATTGAGATGGATAGTAAGATTTGTGCTCAAGTTATTTCTATTTTGATTGATCCTAGATCTAAGTATAGTTATATTAATCCTAGCCTCGTGGATAAGTCTGGTTTGAGAAAAGAAGTGCATGCCAAATCTTGATTGATATAGTTGGTTACAAGTACAAAGAAGCGAGTTCACCATTGGGTAAGAGCTTGTGTATTTGAGTTAAATGGTATATGTACAACAACACATTTCAATGTACTACAATTGGGTTTGTATAGTATGCTTTTGGGTATGGATTGGATGTAATTTCACAGAACCAAATTAGATTTCTTTAGCAAGGCCGTTGAATGTGTGGATGATAATGGGGAAAATAGGACATGCAAGGGAGGAAGAATCCTACATCAGTGAGGATTTTTACCACTATGAAGGTTAGGTGGAGCTGCAGAAAAGGTTATGTGATGTTTGTAATACACATTTCTTGTGATAAGGGTAAGGAGGTTGAGGATGTAGATCTATTAAGAAGATACGGAGTTTTTTAAACAGTTTCAGGATGTATTTCTTGAGGAAATTACGGAGTTTCCACCTCACAAGGAGGTATAATTTTTTATTGAGTTAGTTCTAGGGGCAACCCCATCATCAAAAGCACTTTACAAGATCAGCACACCTGAGTTGGTTAACTTAAAGTTGCAGCTGAAGGAAATGTTGGACGAGGGGTACACTATGCAGAGTGTATTGCGTTGCAGTGCACCACTATTGTTCATGAAGAAGAAGAATGGTACTCTTAGATTGTGCATTGATTATAGTCAGCTGAACAAAGTAATGATCAAGAACAAGTACCCTTTTCCAAGGATTGTTGATTTTTTTGATCAGTTGAAGGGAGCAATAATTTTCTCTAAGATTTAATTGAGATCGGGATACCATAAGGTAGGCATAAAGGAAGAGGATATCTTCAAGACTACATTCAAGACCAGGTATGGTCATTATGAGTTTGTTGTTGTTCCATTCGGTTTGAATAATGCTACAACTACATTTATTTGTTCGATGAATAATGTGTTGCATCCTTATCTAGACAAATTTGTTATTGTATTCATTGATGACATACTAGTTTATTATAAGAATGAGGAAGAACATGTTGAGCATTTAGCATCAATGTTAAGGTTTCTAAGAGAGCATCAATTGTAAGCGAAAATTAGCAAGTGCACCTTGTTTCAGATGGATGTACATTATTTGTGTCATTTTGTCTCCAAAGATGGCATAGGAGTGGATCCAAAATAGATAAGGGCTACTATGGAGTGGGAAGCTCCTAAGAATGTGGATGATCTAAGATCATTTATGGAATTGACATGCTACTGAAGGAGGTTCATTAGGAACTTCTCATGCATTGCATATCCTATCACATCATTGCAGCAGAAAGGTAAGATGTTCAAATGGATAGAAGAATTTGAGGCAAGTTTTGAGAAGCTTAAGAAATTGTTGACACATGCACCAGTGCTAAAGATTACAGATCTGGACAAGGAGTTTGTAGTGTTTACAGATGCTTTCAAGAGAGACTTGGTGGAGTTCTCATGCAAGAAGTGAAGGTAGTGTGCTATAAGTCACAAAAATTGAATGAATACGAGAGGAACTATCCAACTCATGATCTTGAGCTAGCAATGATCATACATGCATTGAAGATGTGGAGGAACTATCTTCTTTGCAAGAAGCTTACATTGATGAGAGATCACAGTCAGTTGAGATATTTGTTTGATTAACTAAATCTGAATGATAGGAAAGCTATAGGGTTGGCTACCCTTAGTGAGTTTGACTTCAAGATCAAATACATCAAAGGGAAGGAGAACTGGGTTGCGGATGCTCTTAGTAGGAAGGTACAGGTAAATCGTATATCAACAATGAGCTCTTATGGGATAGAGTTACAAGATAGGATCTTGCAAGAAGGATAACAGGATGACAAATACATGGAAATTATGCACAGATTACAGTAGAGCACAGGTGCAGGTACAAGTACGGGTATAGGTGATCAAGATGCATACTATCATCTCACGACAAATGGTTTTGTGAGATTTAGAGAGAGGATCTATGTACTAAATTGCACTAAGCTCAAGAAGCTTATCTTGAGGGAATTTCATGCCAATCCATCCTCGGGTCATCCAAGATATCAAAAGATGTTGATGGTGGTGAGGAAGTTCTACTATAGGGTTAATATGAAGAAGGAAGTGGTAGAGTTGTGGCTAGATGTTTAGATTGTTAATAGGTTAAGGCAGAATGTAAGCATCCAGGTGGTTTACTAAAACCTATAGAAATTTCATCATGGAAATGGGAGGTGATTTCCATGGATTTCATCATAGGTCTTCCGAGGACAGTAAAGAAGCATGACTTTATTATGGTCGTGGTTAACAAATTGAGCAAGGTAGCACATTTCATTCTAGTAAGGACTACATATTCAGCCAGTGAGGTTGTGTAAGTGTTCATCAAAGAGATAGTGAGACTACATGGTGTTCCAAAGAAGATTGGGTTAGACAGGGATGTAAAGTTCACTTCCAAGTTTTTGAAGGAGATATTTGCAAACTTGGCCATAGATTTGGCCTTCAACACATCTTATCATCCACAGACAGATGGAAAAACAGAGAGGGTCAACATGATCTTAGAGGATAGGTTGAGGACATACATGATGCACCAGGAGAAGACATGGGAGGAATATCTTCCATTGGTTGAGTTCGCATACAACAATGTTTATCAGCAGTCGTTGAGGATTAGTCATTTCAAGGAATTGTATGGGTGGAGTTGTAACATTCCCATCAGTTGTAGTGATCTAGTGAACGTGGTACTTATTGGACCAGACATGTTGGCAGCCATGGAGCAGGAAATGAATGTTATAAAGAAGAATCTAAAGGAAGAACAGGATAGAAAAAAGCATTATTCAGACCAACACAGGGTGTTCAAGGAGTTTCAGGATGGGGAGCATTTGTATTTGTGCATCAAGCCCAAAAAAATCTCTTTGAGGATTGGTTCATGTGCCAAGATGGCACCACGATATTGCGAGTCTTTCGAGATACTTCAAAGGATTGGAACAATGGCATATTGACTTGCATTGCCTCCAACAGTGAAATTCCACTATGTTTCTATATTTCATTGCTTAATAATTATATAAAGGATGTTGATCATGTTATTGATTGGTCTATATTACTAGTGGAGAAAGAAGGAGAGTTCCAGCCAGAACCTTAGTGCACATTGTTGTGGAAACATCTCATCCTAAATAATAGAACCATAGAGAAAGTTATCTTGTAGTGGAAACACTTTATGCATGAACAATCTATATGCGAGATGGCGAATCAGATGAAGGCCCTATATCCTTCATTGTTTGTTGGTTGAGGCAAAGTAATTTTATTTTGATGTTGGTATATGTTTGGCATATGTTTTGCTAATATTTTGGTATATGTTTATGGATGTAGATACTACCATGAGCTAAGTTATAAAGCTCCAATAAGCAGTATGGGTGTCATTTTATTATGGTTGTTATATTTTAATGTTGTCATGATGTTGTGGGTTTGAGAAGGTCTTCCATTGTAAATACTGCAATGAGATAAGTTATAAAGCTCTATGGGTAGTATGTTTTCTTTTCAGTAGTTTTTCTCAAGTTATGGTGTGGTTTAATACCAAGGACATTGTTCCCCAAGGGGGAGGGTTGTGTAACATCCCTGGTGAAAATTTCATGTAATAAAAGTTAATAAAGGAAAAATAAGACCACAGTTGAGGGACATGTATTCCAAGTTGAATGTTGAGAAATGATATCCTAGTGGGCATCACTCAATGTGTGTTTTTGGCTAAGGAGAATGGGGAAAGGCTAAGGCAAGGACATTAAAAGGAAAAAACACATCTTTGACACATTTATTTATGAAAATAAAGGAAAATAGGAGAAAAGGAAGCAGTCACAGGTTTCATGTGAGAAGGAAAATTAAGGAAAATAATGGAAAATGAGGAAAATAGAGGCCTCATTAATAAAAAGGCTTATGAGGATGAGTTGGTAACCTTTTTTGAGTTCAAGTTTAGATTTCTCTCTCTCTCCTCTCTCTCTCTCTCTCTATATATATATATAATATATATATATATATATATATAGATAGATAGATAGATATATCTTAGTCTTGATCACTTAGATTTTTCTTGGAGCACTCCATCTCTGGACCAGGGAAGCAAAAACAAGCAAAGGGAAAGTAAGGAAAGAAAATATCAAGGAAGAAGAGAAGGATCAAGCACCTTCAGCAGGAATACTTGCAGGTAATGATTTTCATGTGTGATTTCCTAGATGGTTTGGACATGCATCGCTTTGCATGTTGGTGTATGGTTCTCTTGTTGTAAGTGGCATGCTTTTTCCAGGTTATGACAATGGTTTTCAGCCTAGCCTTCCTTTTTCCGAATGTTATGGTGTTGGGATGTTTATTTCAATTTTGAGCTTTAGTTTGCGAGATGGATTTCAGAATCTTTGGTGGAGGTTGTCTCAAGGTTCATTCACTAAGGCGTAGGAATCCCTCGACCGATTTTGGCGGGATACAAGGTAAAACCTAAGGGAAATGTCTGAGTTTAGGGCCTAGTGATCCAAGTTTGGATTGTGGTAAAGCTTGAGCTACTAGTCTCGGTTTAGGTCCTAGTGATCTAGGATTGAATTGCAGTAAATCTTGGGAGACAAGGAAATGCAAAATTCCTCAAAGATAGTGATGGATTCTAGATGGAATTCCAAGTTAATTCCTATTGTGATTGGAGCATTGATTTTGTTGTGATCATGGTTTGGTGAGGGTGGAGGTGGTTTAACCTCTGGATTCACTTATTTGTTTTTGGATTGGTTGTTCTATGAGATTTGACATTTATGAATGGAATATGGCACAGGGGTGACTGGGTGAAAAGGAGATTTGGTCGAACTATGTCTATGGTTCGGTGGTACGTGGAAGTCCTGAATGTGGTTGGATTTGCATATGGTTAATAAAAGCTAAGTTCTACTACCTTTGTACTTGTTTATATGTGGATTTAATGGTTGAGATATCTCTAATATTAATATGCTTTAATGCTGATTATAAACGTGGTTATGTGACTGGTTCATGTCATGGTTATTTCATGTATTTAGTTGTAATTGTTAAATGGATGGATGAAAGACCTAATTGATCATATAATATCTCAATGGAGAAGCAGTTGATCCTTCTGTTTATGTTTCATAAGTTCTTTCAGTAATTTATGCTTTGTCTTGTATCGTATACCTATATGTTGTATTGATTCCAAGTGTTTAATAGAATGTCAGTCCCAGTTGGGGATTCTCAAGCCTAGTCTTTAGGTTGATTTTTTATTTATGAACATTGTTATCATGTGTTTGATGGATTCTAAAGGTTGTAGGAAGTTCTGGGTAGAGGCCAATATTCTGGGCTAGAAAAGTGGCTCAAATCTCGGGGCCGTTGTTATAACTTTGCTGAGAAAAGTCCACAGTCATTGGTACAGAGGCCTATGAGGGTGAATTTCAAGATTTTGGGCATTGTCTTGACTATAGCGTGAGAGAAAATTTAGTTTAAGAGGCTTAAAACATTAGTGGGATGTAGGGATAGGATGTCTTGGTTGCTAACATGTCTCTCGGGGGTGTAATTATTGATGTGGATGGGTTTGTTTGATGAGTTCTATGTATTCCATTTCCTTAAGGTCACTAAGGAGATTTAATCCCTTATAGTAACCTCTCTCATCACATGTTTACCTGGTTTGATGGCTGCTTGGGTGGACCTGGGAGGAGGGGGTGTTACAGAATGAACCTTATTTCCTTTCTAATCAATAATAGAGTTTTGGTAACTGTCTAGTGAGACCCGTACCCTTATTGGAGGTTTAGGACCTGATCTAATAAGTTCATTATTTCTTGGCATAATAGTATGGGAAGGGAAGAAATCCCCTGAGAGGCTCATGAAAAAATACATTCATCACATCCATGGTTTCTCACAGATGGAGAAACTGAAGTGTGTGATTGTAGGTTTCATAAATGAATATTTTGTAACCAGAATAGACCTTAGAGACCTTTACTTTTATTACTGCTAGTTTGAATTCCCATGTTTCAGGGGAATGAATCTAGACACAATGCAATATATTTTGAATAAGCACGGATCGTAATTGTGCTCAGTATTTTTCTATTAGATTCAGTTGGTCCATACATGCCATGAGGTATTCCATGAGTTTCTTGAAAGATATTTTCATTGGATTTTGTTTACGAAGTTATTACACACTATCTTTTATGGCCATGGAAATGTGTTGTCATTCTTGTTCTCTCTCTTTATTTTTTAATAAGATGTCTGCTGCTAAGTCATCTCTCCATTTTGCTGTAGAATATTTTTTTTTTTGATAAATGTTGTTGATTTTAATGAATGCTATTGACCTTCAGATATACAATTTTGACTTTTGGCTGTAAATTTTTATGTTATGTTATCATGTAACGACATGAGAGATGTACCAAAAAATAGGTAATTAAGAAGTACAATTAGTTAAGATGCAACAGTGCATGCTATCATTAATATGTTTTGATATGTAGTTTTGACAAATGTGTACGTTCCAAATATTATTATGTTGGTAAGTGAATATATATGTTAGTATTTAGGTCAATGACATAATGCACACACCAAATGTTATTGTATAGGTAAGTCTGCATAAATTTGTAAGCATGATAAAATGCTTCACTTCAAAAGGATGCATCAATGAATCTTAACATTTTTCTGTTAAAATATTCAATAATGTTTAATTAATTTTAAAGGGACAAGTTTTGATGGTACCTTGTAGATCACCAGCTTTGATGGTACCCTTGTGTCCTGCAAAATCTTGATGTGTAAAATCTCCCTATAGATAAACCATGTCTTGTAAGTTATTTGACAAAGTTGGCTTTGAAATAAACAAATAATAGGCTCAAGCCTTGACATTTTGCACAAAGTTACACTCAACAGTACCCGATTAGTCACTATTTCGAGAGATTGAATTATAGGAGATGCTAGAAAGAATTCATTGGTTTTATTGTCTCGAGCGACGCACCACAACTACTCATCATGTTTTCTTGAGTCAGTTCTCCTGATATTTCCCCTTGCCTCTAGTTACCCATCAGGTTTTTCTTCCCCATAATTATAATATCCCATAGGTCCCACACCTTTACCAGCACCTCCTTATGCACTATAATTAAAAGATGGACCATAGATATTTGGAGGCGGATTAGGAGGCGGATATTCAATTGAGGCACCATGCACACCATGAGGTGGAACGATGGCTCTGCAACAAGGATATGCACACCCACCTACTGCTATGCAATTATTCCAGCCACAGGTGGGTTTGCATAGCCTCCTCCAACAAGAACTAAAGACATCTGTGGTTCCCAGTACTCACCTGCATAACCACCTAAAAATACCCATGGCAATAGAAGGAATCTACGACATCAAACAAAATGTCGGTGAACAGAGCCCACCTGAGCAATTTATGTTAAGGAGTGGGACAATAAACATGGCCATGGGGTTACCTCCCGTTCCGATCGACATGGCTAGTCGATGAAGGTGCGATGAATTGGAACGTTGGTGAAAAGGAATGGGAACGACAATTTTATATGTGGCGAAATAAATAATAACTAAATTTAATGGGTTATTCTTGTTTTCAAAGTGGAAAACTGTGATGTCTCATTTTGCAAATTTTTTATTTAATTGGTAGGATTGTTACTTAGAAGAAGAATATTCCTTGTTTATTAAATGAAGATTAAATAATTCCATAAATATTAAACATAAAGAAGCTATCTATAATTAAAATAAAAGTGGGAATAAGTGGAAAAAAGTGACTTGGTACTTAAAATGATTTTTAATTATACCCATAAATATATCTAACTAAAAATTATCATAAAAAAAAATAAAATTATTAATATATAATAATTATAATAATTATTTAATAGAATAATAATACATTCATATATAATTATAAAATTAAACATATAACATCTCTTATCTATAAGCTTGAACCTGCCTCTTAACATAATAAAAATCTAATATCCTTATAAAAACCAGTTAAACAATTGTATAAATGTGGACAAAATTAAAAATTTAACAACACTCACTAAATTTAAGCTACATAAACAAATAATAAATCATATATATATATATATAAAAATAAATAAAAATAAAATAAAAAACTAAAATCTCATAACAACAATATACCATTAAGTCCGAAGAACATTAAAACCATTGTCGGGACTTGCTATTGTCATGATGAGGCCATCAATATTCCCTTTCCCAACGCACCGTTTTGGAAAAGTAACTAGCTTTAAGGCAAATGTATTTAGCGAAATTTTCGTGATGGTACATGTGGCTTGGTTTAAACCTGAATATATATATGAAGGGGAGAAAAACAAATTGAAATGGATATTAGCAAAACCTATTAGATTTGTGAGTAAATGTGTTCCAGAACAAACTTCTACCTTCTACTTAAAGTTTTTTAATTTTCACATTTTCCAAAAAAAATTTCTGAAATTTACCCTTATTTTACCCCTTTAATAAAATAAGAATTACCTGGAAATATCTAGCAAACAAAACCAAATATATATATATAATATATTATATATATATATATATAATATATTATATATTATCAGATATAAGTTTGTACCTTATACATAACATATTGAAATTTAAAATTTAAAAGGATCAAGTCACTCTGACATGAATACCATATTCCAAAATTATAAATGTCTTGCTCATTGATATTCCTTACTTATCAAATATATGTTTGTAGCTTATACTTTGGACATGCATGACAGGTTTAAATTTAAAAGGATCTCATGACTATGACATGAATAATATATCCAAATTTTGGAACGATAAATTATTTAACTTATAACATCACATCTTTGTTGGTTAATTTTATCATATTTTTCTATAATTATTAAAATCTTGGTATTTTAAAATATATTTATTTTTATATTGATAAATAATTAAAATTGGACATCAATTTTTATTTGTAAAAATTTAAAAAATATTATTAATTATTATATATTATATAATTTATCTAAAATCAATATAAAATTATGTATTAAATATTATAGTAATTATGGTATATTTGAATTATAATAAATTTTATTAAATTGGTTTAAATTCAATAATATCTATTAAAATAATCACTATATATATATAATCAAAATACATTTGAAATAACCAAAATTATAATCCAAACATCATATCACAAATCTATATAAAAAAACCAAACCATAAAAGAATCATAGTTATTTTGTTTTAACAAGTTTTAATATTAATAATAATAAAGATGCACATACTTTGAAACCAAGTATCAATGACCTACTATAAAAATAAATTGAGCAAATGGGAGTAGGTAGATGGCCTAATGTTATCTTCAATGAAGGCATGAGTGAAAGAAACAAAACATGGATGAAATTACAAAACTACATATCGATGCAAAAATGGAATATCTACCTGAATGTCTGTCCTAAAAATAGCAAGGAGCTAAAGAATTTTGTTATGGAGAAGTTTTGCAAACACCTAAGTGGAAAAGAGTTGGGTAGAAAGAAGAAATACTACATTGAGGAATTCAACCCTATGTGTGATCTACAACAAAAAGTGTTCATTTTAGCTAGAATTATGTGGAGGGAAAATCCTCTTATTACTCAATTAAGAACCAACTCACATCAACTTCGGTGTGAAACAAGATGGGAGAAAAGGCCTAAAGAAGCTTGGGAAGAGCGGGTGTGTACATTTTGCACGTTTGGGGTAGTGGAATCAGAAAAACATTTCATTTTTGAATGTGATGCATTCAAAGACATTAGAGAAAGTTATGGGAATATGATATCATCAGTTTCTTGGCATTGTCTTTACAGTCAGGAGATTGTTGAAAGGTTGGGCCAACTCATTATCAATTTGAGCAAGAAAAGTATTGAATTGCAAAAGGTGAAAAGCATGGAACTAATAGTCTCATAGACCATTTTTAGTTTGGTGGATGTTAAAATATCATTTCATTATCAATTAAGCAACGTATTCGATAACATTGAATAGCGAGCATCCTAACAATGTGTTTGACATAACCAAGAAAAACTCTCATATGAATTATATTTTTATTTTTTATAAATAAAATTGCTATAATACCTAATAATAAAAAAATCAATTTTAAATATTATTTAATTAAATTTTAAATTAATATATAAAATTTATTTATTTATAATTTAATAAACAATAATATTATTTAATAAAATTTGAATGATTATATAATTTATTTAGTATTTACATTTTAATATTATTATTATTTATTATTAATAATTCATAAATATGAATAAAATAATATATGTAAAAATAATTTAACAAATTCAATACTTTGAATTAATAAAATTTATTTTCTAAGATATATGAAATGTGTTCTCCGAAATAATAAATTTATTATGATGATGATGATGCTTAACATCGACTAAGATTAACATGGTTTAACACACCTTAAGAAAGTAAGAGATTAATTAGAATTCTTTTGCATTTTATTTCTATACTCTAAAAGAAGTGAATGAAGCACTTTGAGATCGTCATGGTTTTGTCGAGTTAAAATCCATGGTTTTTCTAAGTTAAAACATCAAGAAGGTTGTTAGTATGGAATTTAATATTTTGAAAATTAGATAGAATGCAAGTATACGATGATCATTCTAAGAAAGAGTGTTTTTCAACTTCAACCCTACTAGGATTGCACGAGTGACAAACTCTTTAATCCCATGGCATTTTGGAAATCGACCAACACCTAGTCTCACTATGAACCCCATGAAAATTATTTCTAACATTGCAAATGTTCATTTTATTCTTCACACTAGTTAACATAGAGAGACAATTTTAGTTTTTGAGATTAGGGTTAAACACCTTCTTATAATATTGTAGTTTCCTCTTTCCCAGCTCTTTATTTCCCCACAATTTTGTTGAAAAATGTAGAAAGAAAATCTTGATTTAATTTTCCGTTTGTCAAATTGAGAAAATTCATTTTTCCATGTCAACAAACAACTTGGATGTATTTAATTGAGGTGACATGGCTCTTGTCACTCAGTAAATTCAAGTTGGAGGGCTTGGAGTTCAATTAAGCATGTGTGGTTGATAATTTGTAGAAATCAAGTTGAGTTATTTCAAGTAGTTTTAAGTTAAACTAGTGCTGACTATTGGAGGAACTAGTGGAAGGTTAGTTTTGTAGTGAGACTTCAGTGTAACTTAGTGATCATCTAGTTAATTGATCAATCAACCCAAAATAGCTAGTGCATGTAAAGAATTTGAATTCCCCAATAGTGGTGTAGATTCCAAGGAAGTGTAATATTAGTTGTAGATTAGTATTGAGTGTAAAGGTGTTGCATGCATTCAAATAATCAACCTTGCGAATTACAAAATCATTTGGGACGAAATTCCTAAATAATAGGAGTCTAATTTCCTCAAGAATTGATCAAGGAAATAGGGGCTCAAACAGAGGAAAAAAATGACTAAGTCTGATTCATATCTTTCCAGTTAGCAGAGAGATAGGTTATTCACTTGCAGGTTGTTCTCAGTCTTAGCAAGCAAATTTAATACATCTTTATTCATTAGATTAATGAAAGCAAGCAAAGGGTTTCTTAGGATATTTCTTTCCCCTAGAAAAATATTGTGTGCATGTGCGTTATTTCTTATTGCATTTTTCTGATTATTGTTTTAAATTGTGAATTCAATTCGACAGAGTAGTAGAGTAGGATTGTCTCTTGTGATTTAGATTAAAATTTCATGAACAGTTATAGTTCTACATCATAGTTTCTACATGGTATTGGAGTATGATTCAAATTAGAATAGGAATTTCGAAATTGTTTCTCATTAGGTTTCAATTTGGAGTTCAATGTAGCAGTATCTCTTCAGAGTTGGGAAGATGACCTTAAACAGGTGAGACTAGAGTATGCCTTAGAAGGCGGATCTAATTTCATTTCATGGAAGGATCACATGGAGGCAGTTTTGGATTACAATGGATTGGTATAAGACATAAAAAACGATGTTCCAAAACCAACGGAATCTGATGCACAAAACCTAACACAATGGAAGAAAGATGTAGCGAAGGTGAGGAGAATAATCTTGGAGGGAGTACGAGACCACATTGTCTCAAATATCCTTCGGAAAGAAACTCCATTTGCAGTGTCGAAACCACTGACAGTATTGTTCAAGAATAGTAGTGACGATAGGAATCTCACACTCAAGGATAAACTTTGAAATATCAAGATGCAGAAGAATGACAATATCCCACAGTATCTAAGCAGATTTACACAAGTTCTTGATGAAATCAGTGGGTTGGTTTTATTTTTGTAGAAGGTGACTTGATAATCCTAGCACTTCTAGGCCTTCCCAAAATTTGGCGTGTAGCCACCCAAACTCGATGAACGAGAGGGAGAAATTACCGAATTGGGAGTGCTTATGATCTGATTTGGTACAAGAGGAGATAAGGTGGAATGGAACCTCATCCAAGGGCGAGGATGAAGAAAAAAATTCTTGGTTGGAAATGGAAATAAGGTCAAAGGGAATAAATATCAAACCAAACTAGAATCCAACAAAGGGGGAAGAAGAAAGACTTGTCCAAAATAAAATGCTTCAATTGTCATGAATTCAAGAATTATGCCATGAAGTGTCCACACAAAAATTTGAGCATGAAGACCATAAGAGGAGTGGCAGGTGAAGCCTTGGCTTCACAATTCGAGCTTGAATTCACCCTTATCGCATGTATGGCTAGCATAGTGATGGGGAGTGTGTGGTACTTAGACTTTGGTGCCTTGTTCCACATCACAGAGTGTAGAGAGTTTTTTAGTGACCTGGAGGAGAAAGATCTTTAGATGCTATTGAGTTGGGGGATGACCGAAGGTACAACACAACTAGGATTAGTACAGTCACCTTTCAGAGGGAGTCGAGCTCCCCTCTTAGACTCAAGGATGTCATGTTTGTTCCAGGCCTAAAGAAGATTCTCATCTCTGTAGCAGTTTTGGAAGACTGTAATTATGATGTGATCTTCAGAAAAGGGAAATCATTCCTTAGACACGTAGCCACTGGATAGGTGAAGTATATTGGGGTTCGTGTGAAGAACATGTACAAGTTGGATGTGGAAGATTGTGTTTCATTAAGCAGTAAGGAAGAGAAAGCGCAGAGTCATGATGTCGGTGAACTTTGGCACAAATACTTGGCCATTTCCATCATGGCACCTTAAATATTATGTAACAAACAACCATTGGCCTCCCTAAAGTAGCACTTGAGCAGCAGGATGTATGCAAGGATTGTACCTTGGGGAAGTATGTGAAATCCACATTCCATGATCTAGAAAGCAAAGCACATGTAGCCTTGGAAAGAGTCCACTATGATGTTTTTGGACTGTTCTCGACAACCTCCACTACTAGACATAAGTATTGTGTTATATTTTTTAATGGTTTATCAAGGAAGTGTTGGATCTTCTTCATGCATAAGAAAGATGAGACATTCTCAAAGTTTGTAGAGTTAAAGGCACTAATTGAGAAAGAGACTAGCGAGAACGTGAAGACTCTTAGGAGCGAAAATGGAGGTGAGTATGTTTCGAATGACTTCAAGGATTTCTGTGTAAAAGAAGGCATTCAAAGGGAGGATAAAACACTCCATAAGCCACAATAGAATGGGGTAGCTCAGAGAAATAACGACAGCATTGTTGGGGCTGCGAGAGCTATTCTACATGACCAAGGCCTACCACTAAATTTGTGGGTAGAGGCTGTAAAACAACAGTGTACGTGCAAAACAAGAGTCCTCGTTGGATTCTTGGTATGGTCACACAAGAGGAAGATTTCACAGGGAGAAAACCAAATGTGTTGAACTTTAGCATTTTTGGAGCCTACATTTACTACTATGTCTCCAAATATTCAAGGTTAAAGCTTGAGTGACAACGGAGTTAGTAGTATTTGTGGGTTACACAGAAACTCCTCACAACTACTGTGTGTACTTGTCATCCCTCAAAATGATAGTTTTGTGAAGGGATGTAAAGTTTGATGAGGAGAGAGTGATGTGGTGCTCTCTTGAGAGGGAGCTTCATATCCCACGAGAAGAGGAGTTATAGCTCCAAATGACGAGCCTCATGGATTTGTGGAGAAGCCACAAACTGAGTAGTATAGAGTGGATACACCCACTCCAACAAAACCATCTAGAGAGGGCAGGAAAAGAACCATGAAAGTTGATATACTTGTGTAGGAAGCGAGGGAGGATATAGGATCTCCTTCAATTTTGCACAGGAAAATGAGGTCACTTGAGAGGTGCACTAGCCGCATGGATCTAATGACTGAGCTTGTAGAGATTGAGACATCCTATTTTGAGGAAGGAATAGAGAAACCTAATTGGGTTGATGCAATGGTGAAGGAATATGAATCCATTGTAAAGAACAATGTTTGGGAAGTGGTCTCAAGACAAGAAGATAAATCAGTTGTGTGTTCGAGATGGATCTTCAAAGTAAAGCATGCAGAAGATGGAAGCATAGAGAAGTATAAGGCCATATTTGTGGCCAAATGATTCTCTCATTTTAAGGAAATCGGCTATGAGAAAACCTTTACTCCTATAGCAAGATATTGATCCATTATATCAATTATTTCATTAGCTGTGTATATGGGGTGGAAGATCGACCAGATGGATGTAAAAAAAAGATTCCTCAATGGGGTTATTTAGGAGGAGGTGTACTTCAAGAAACCGGAAGTTTTTGAGACATTTGATCAAGAGTCTCATGTGTGCATACTCGAGAAAGCATTGTATATTCTCAGACAAGCACCTCGTGCTTGGTACACCAATATCAACAACTATCTCAATGGTTTGGGATTCACCAAAAGTGAAGAAGATGCAAACCTATATCATATATTGATAGAAGGTAAATTTCTTATTATTTTCTTATATGTTAATGATTTTATTTTAATTGGTGATGAGAAGCTGATCATATCTTGCAAGGAGGACCTTGCAAAGGGAATTTAAAATTAAAGACATTGGTCTCATGCACTACTTCCTCGGGTTGGAAGTATGGCAAAGCAATGTGGAATTGTTTGCATCTCAAGGCTAGTATGCAAATGAGATACTACAAATATTTTGCATGGAGAGTTCCAAACCCATGGATACACCTCTAGAAACCAATTGGAGGAAGGAGGATGCCACTTCAAGTGAATAAGTGCATGCTATAATTTATCAACATCTAGTGGGTTCACTAATGTATCTTGTGAACACACAACCAGATATGTGATATGAATTCAACCAGCTGATCCAAGATATGGTTAGGCCAAGAAAATTATATTGGAAGGAAGCTAACCATGTTTTACAGTATTTGAGAGACACTACTAAAACTTAATAACTCATTGAAGATAATCCATATACCTACATTGTGATACAATTTTATCAACATTGTTGAGAAAACATACAAAGATGATGGCCCCAAAGTGGTAATGTTGGCATCATGAATGAGTGACCACATGAATTTGTGTGCATTCCTATAAATTCACAATCGTTCCTAGGAATCTAGGCTCAATAAACCTCGAGCTAACAACTAAGACACTAGCTAGGTTGGCATCTTGCCATGGCTAGGAACACATGTGCACTCTAGGAACCTCCACATGCTACAGGAATGCACACATGCTCGATGAATGCACACACACTTCCAAAAAAAATGTGTGCTTTAGGAATGAACACATGTTCATCATAATAAATTTCTCTAATGCATATATTTCCCTATGTTTTGCCAAATTAGGATTGTAAGTCATTTTTTGAGTGTCATTGAGGAAACTTCCTACTTTAGAAGAACCTCGAGTACCAAGTCAACACCATACCTCATATTTAAAGTCAAGGTAAGAATTCTAATGTTTTTATTTAACATTTTTGGGTATTCTTTTTTTATTTTGGCTTAAAATTGTAAAGAACACCCAAATTAATACCCTCCACATGATCATTTTATTCAATTGTTGGGAAATAAGATAATATGGAACCTAACTTATAAAACAAACCCACCATGATCAAACCAATATTTAGAATAAACAAACCCAAACCAGAAACCAACAAATCCAAATGATGAAAGTGATGCATCTTTAGCTACATTAAGGTCATTGATACAAGATATTTAAACCTCTAGAGATCCATCACTATTTCTCTTGCAAGGCCATTAAACTCAATTGTATCATCCATCTCTAATGCCCAAATTTAGTTAACCAATTTGGTTACAGGCTATAAGGTAGGAATAGTGTAGAACCAATCTAAATAAACATTAAGTTAGAGACCTCAATATTAAAAAAAAAATTGTTTTTTTCCTGCTTTTGACCTAAGAGACAACAATGTGACACCAATAATGAAAAAATGCATTTGTATGGAATGGTATACCTACCAACCATTTCTAAACAATTGAATGGATAGGTGGTTTACGGTAGGTAATAAAACTCCTAACAATAATAAAGAGGTACCTCTATACTTCTTAAGGAAATTATGGGAATAATTTCATCTAGTACTCCATTCAACTTGTTTGAAAAGGGGGAATTTCGAGGGATGGATCATGGGTATGTCCAATATAAACAAAATGATAGGTGTAAGCTACCAATAGCTTATTTTCCACTTAGACGAAGGCCTAAACCCCCCTACCCATCATATCCCACTTATGGATACCATTATTGAGACTAAAATAGTGATGACTTCATTGAATCACACACCAATGAAACATGATTACTTGCGGGATCATCACATAAGGATCCATTATCTCCTAATTTTATAGGTGGACCAAGATTGTTTGACTCTATAATAGGGATTCTCCAATAAAATACACACGGAGGCTCACTTGAATGTCATAGATGTACCAACTATGGGAAGACTTGTTATGTCTAGATGGAGGGTAGTAGGAAATGTAGCTTTTTGGTTATGATGTGAGTGTTTGGAATTTTCCAACTTCTTACTTATTGAAGAGCAGTAAAGCAGTAGTTTTGATTGAATCATTTCCTAATATGCCATTTAGATGGAACCATCTATCATTTTCTTTATATATGTGAATATATGGTGTTTGTAGTTGATACACCCTTGCAACACTCCCGCCAGACCTATGGATGTTTATGATTTCCATAGCAAGGTGAATTCCCGCACCCTAGGTGCACCTGCATGAAGGTGAGGCGTGAGGGCACCCATGAGGTTATCATTTCCTAGACATGCCAACACGCTAGCCTGATAGGGGTGATCGTGCTATGAGTTGGTGGGTTGACCTGAATTGGCAAGGGGCACCCGCATAAGATAAACAATGTCGGTCCATGACTACTAAAGACTAGAGTTCCCAGAAGGGGGTCTCATAATGAATTTTATAAAACTAACTAAATTAATGTTTAGGTGTTAAAATTCGGTTTATAATTGATTGATCATGCAACATGGAAATAAAAAAATGATAATATGTTGTTCTCATTGATGATATAATGATTTGTATTCAGTAATTTACACATCACGGAGAATGCCTATGTGTTGGGCATGCCCACATGAAGGCAAGGCACCTGAGCACCCATGGAAGCATCGCATGTTGGCCATGCTAGGGCGCTCGCTCTGTGGGGTTTTCTAACAATCTTCGCGGTAAATGTGCATATAAAACAACATAATAGGAACAAAAATACAGTAAACATATCAACCATCAAAATCCATATATATAATATATATACATTTGCACACGAAAATCAAGAGAATGATTTTTTCATTAATAAATGCAATGAACCAACTGGAGATGGGACTACCACATTCCACCCGACCATAGATTGGGTGAGCCAAGTCTCTCTTTAGCCAATCACCCTCGTGCCATATTCCAAGCATGAATGTGGGATCTCATAGAACCCATCAATCAAAACTCATCCAGGGCTTCTAGAGGCCACCCCCCTCAACCCATCAAATAGTGATTCCACCTCACGATCGGATATCACCAAAAACCATCATCAGATTGGTCTCCATCCAAGCCTTCCAGGGCTTCCAAAGCATTTTGCCAACCAAGGCTTCCAGAACTAGTAGCTCAACCCATAGCTTATGCAGTGCTTCCAGAGCGTTTGCCCAACCAAGGCTTCCACGACTAGTAACTCAACCTGCCAAGGGCTTCCAGACCATTTTTCCAACTAAGGCTTCCAAGACTAGTAACTCAACCCAAGTTGTTGCAGGGCTTCCAGAGTGTTTGTTCAACCAGAGCTTCCAATACTAATAACTCAATCCAAGCTAAGGAAACATGAGAACCAACAAAAACAAAGAAATGAAAGTAAACCCACAATCACCATGGTTATCCAGGAAATGGCAAGGCTAGGCATTCTAGTGTCGATCTAGGAAATCCTCCATGCTAATGACATATCATATCCAAGAAACCCCATGCATGTGCCATGCATGCCAAAACTAGTGAAGAAATCATACATGCAACTCAATACTTGCAAGAAAAGCTAATGTAGTTGCCAATGCCGATGCCTTTTTATGCTTTCCTTCTCTTCCTTTGCCTTCTTACTCCAAGAATCCAAGTATGCCACACCCTCAAGAGTGCTCCAAGAAAACTCCAAGTAACCAAGAGTATGAGAGAGAGAAAGAGAGAGAGAATAATGAGAGAGCTCCAAAACTGAACTGGCAAAAGATTACCAACTGATCCTCATATGCCTTTTTATGAATGAGGCCTTTATTTTCTTCATTTTCCATTATTTTCATTCATTTTCCTCCTCGCATGCAATCTGTGACCTTTTAGCTTCTTTTTATCCTAATTTCCATTATTTTAATAAATAAATGTTCCAAAATGCCTGTTAATGCCTTAGCCATTACCTTTTCCAATTTCCATCCATAAACAACCAAATGAACACCCTGAAGGATGTCTTTTCCACCATTCAAATTGGAATATGTGTCCCATCATCCGTGGTATTTATATATTTTTACATGGAATTTTCACCAGGGCTATTATAGAACCCTCCCCCTTGCAGGAACATTATCCTGAGTGTTCGATGACACCTATAACCAACAAGACTGTTGAAAACAAAACATAATACCCATGGAGATTTATAACACAACTCGTTACAGTATTTAAAATGAAAGATCTACTCAAAATCAAAACATCTTAACAACATGACAACATACCGCATAGTGGAGCTTTATAACACTACTCATTATGGTATTTACAATGATCATTCTACTTAAGAAAACTCATATGACATCATAACATCACGATAACAAAACCAGATGATAGCATAATAGCATTACACCCATACTGCATAGTGGAGCTTTATAACATAGCTCGTTACGGTATTTACATCCATACACGGGTGTACATCTAACAACATCATCAAAATATATGTACCAAAACATATGCCAAATCATATTCCAAACATATATCAATCATACACTATTCATCATATAGCATATATCAAAACATCATAAGGCATGTATCAACCAACATAAAGCACATATCAACCATCATAAAGCAACTACCAAACCACCATAAGTAACCACCAAACCACCATATCAAACTGCTAATTCTTGCAGTTGATTTCAACTACCCAATCAGGCATGTTCATGATTCCTGTACTACACACATAACTTCCATCAGTTTTAAAGTAAATTAAAATAAATTCACACCATACCTAATTGGTAGCTCATCAATAAGGTACTTTTGCAATCATGTTCTCTTTCTATCACAATAAGTCAAACTAGCATATTTCACCTAATCAACATGTATAAAAATATCACATTAGGTTAGCTCAAAACATAACCATCAAAATCATAAATGACATCTAACCATCATAAATCAAAATCATAGATCACATGTAATCATCATAGAACATAATCATAAATCACAGGCATACTAAAACCAAAATACAATAACGATACTTATCTTTTCATCAATCCTTAGCTTCTACCTTTGTCTTTATTCCATACACACTTTGGCTCAGTTTCTACATTCGACAAACACCTAGTTCCTTCTCCTCAACAATGTGCATAGACACATAGTGTGAATCACACACATACAACCACACCTGACACACAACACCATGTAATACATGCACGTACACCTAACGTACAACTCATACACCTACAACCAGTGTACAACACATGGCATCATCTATACCCAATGTGCAATACCACTCAATACATGTACCTACACAAAGTACAACACAGAGAGTACACACATTGCAATGCCATGACTACATGATGCACATACATAATACCATATGCCCATAACACAACATGGATGGCATGCACACAATAGCACACATAACACTAGTACCATATGTACAATATGTACACAGTACCACTGGTACACTGCACCACCTACACTACATGTGCACAACATCACATGTACATGGCACCACCTGCACAACGTGTACGCAATGCCATACATACACTACACCACTATATAATGCGTACACAATACCACATGTACAAAGTACTACATGCATGACATGTACGCGACACCACATGTACACAATGTCACATGCACGACATGTACATAGCACCACATGCACACAACGTCACTCATACAATATGTACACAACACCACATGCACGTGAAACCTCTTGTACAATCATGCACACCACACCATATGTACAGAGTAATAATGTACCACATGCACGCAACACCACTTTTACATAGCACTGCATATCTAACACGTACATATCATCATCTCTACAGACCACTACATATCCAACATGCACATAACATGACATGCACACAAAACCACATATCCATCATGCACACAGTACAATATGTACACAATACAACATATCGAACATATACATAGCACAATATTCACACATGCCGCATATACGTAATGAAGAAAGTACAATATGTATACAACACCCGATATGCAATATTCGGACAACCCTATTTGGACCATCATGTACATAACATTACATAAATAACATGTAGATGCTATGTATACACAACACCACAGGTTCACACATCATAGATGCAACATGTACAACATATAAAACATATGCATAATAGTAGCACCACACATCCAAAACCATATTGTCCTTACCAAGAAACCTTGCTTTCGATATCTCATCCATGCTTATCCTAGCATGCCGCAGACCACACTGCTTTCACTTTGTTGATGTATCCTTCAACACTACCTGTTATAACATATACATAGGCATAATGTATACAATATCAAATCATATCCACATGATACTGCCCTTGTACATTTGTTGTGACTATTCTTCCCAATTGATTCCTCGTAAGACCAGGAACCTCTTCATGTTTTTCTCCTACATAAGCAACCATTCCTCCAAAAGAATGATCCCTGACAACCCTGTTAGATAGTAACATTGATACATGGATACATACATACATATATAAACGTTAGCATAAAACAATCATGATCTTGTTATACAACGACATACATACATTCATGTATACATATATAAACTTCAACATAATCATGATCATAAAATAATTACCAGATAACATAAGGTCTAGGTTAAGAGAACTTCCTTATTTATGCACAACCATTGAGAGAAATAGTTCCCAAGATATCCAAAGCATATGACACCACTAATCCATTTACTTTACCTTTTCTGGTTACATTTCTTGTGTCTACGTTGCTACTATAGCACAATGGACCCAACCAATCCAACCAATTGTCATAGTGTTACCTTCCGTTGTGCTTACTCATGCACAGAGCTTCATCTGGGTCTTATATCATTGGTTGGGTGCCAAAAATCTCTCCCAATTTCCATCGACTTTCCTCTCTCCCAACCAATTACCAACACTCAAAACATAAGAAAAGGAAAGATAAGGAACAAACAAGAAGAAGACCATAAAAACCAATAACAGCATGACTCCACAAACAAAGTGGTATCTCCATGCACTAGAGATAAACAAAGCTACAAATCAAGCTCAACAATTCATAAAATACCAAAAGTACAAGACTAAAAACAAACACCCTAACTCAATCCCCATGGTTCCCAAGGAAAACTCAACCTAAGTCTTTTTCAATATTTCATGGCAATGTCATTTTCCATGCAATCCCTTGCATCATATTGCCATAAACACATAATTGTGAGTGCATATATAACATAACAATACGGTAGTTACCTTATCTTGTTCTCCCAAGCATATTGCTTGCAATTGAATACATCCACGCCATCTCTCAAGGGACTCCAATCCTTTAACAGATCCCCCTGTAGCTAAAGACTAGCTAATATACATGTCAAGTACACGTTCATGAATATAGCACATATCCACATAATGTAATACAAAATCAAGGTTAAGAAGACTTCCTATGTGAAAACAACTCATTCGTTTGGAATTAGGGTTTCTAAACATAGTCAAAGGAATTCTTTCCCCATTCCTTTTTTTCCCTTTTTTTCACCTTGCTACAATTAAGCCTTATTATATACTATCACATCACCTAGTTATTAGTTATGTCATCACATCAACTATTTCCTTGTCACGTTAATACCAAGCATGTTTCCTACAAGTTATCACACATGTCAACCACATGTTCCAAATATCAAGACAATCATATTTATCAATTTGAAATCAACATTTAGCAAGATTGACAATCATTTCATAATCCATAGTCAACCCATAGTCATCAGACATAATGCTACAAGTATAACCTACTACACTTAAGTACATATCAACTATCTCGACACCCATGTGTTATTACAATCCTCTTAAAACAAGATCATTGAAACACATACTTATATTATGCAATTCACAAAACATTGAAACAACTTAAAAGTATACCATGTTAAATAAATCGACTAGATGACATAATAGGCACCAAACACTCAAACACCAAATGGATGTTATAATCAAACAATCAAGCACAAGGTAGATGCCATACATAAGTTCATACCTTAATGTATCTCAGAGGGGGAAAGCTTTTCTACACAATCAATCCATATTAGCACGATATATCTTCACAATATATTAACCCGAACATAAATAAGATCATGATATCCAAAAATTCATTAACTAATATGTTTACATCATAACTGATACACAAATATCAGTTATGCATAGCAATCACCTATGTACGATCAGTCTAGATTAGTACAACACAATGCAACATGATCAATCAACTCATACCTGAATGTCGTTACCCTAACCATCTGCATAGGTTAAACCAGGTTAACACAATACATATAACATCAAGATCTTCATTGAAATGAACATAACCATCACGCATATGACCAATCCAATTTATAACATCAATGTCTCAATGAAATAACCCTAATCATCAAGTTAATAGCATATAACAATAATAAGATATATATCATGCTCATCAACAACATAAAACTAAATCATCAAGCTAACTTTCATATAACAATCAACAATTTAACCTATAACACTCATCAACAACATATAGCATAATCATCATGTTATCTAATATAAAATAACAATAGAAATGCAACAACTACAAGTTACTATCATTCTTGACTATCTGACAGATGTGCATAACCACACTTATCATCTAACATCTATCATGAATGTAACCATAACATCAAATACATGTTCATAAACCTAATTTATATAACCCTAATGCATATAATAATCCTTAACTTACATACATGCATGCCAAACATACACTACCTATATGACGATATGCTCTAATCCCAAAGTCTAATGTTGCAACCTCATTATGATGATCTGCATCCCTTGCTCTATCTCAACTAGCTCATTAGCATAATAACAACCAATAGCATCATGACGACCTAAATTGCATACAATGACTTCACAAGGCATGTTTGACCTACTATACATGCATAATCATAGCCACGACCATAACAACAGCCATTACTCCATTGTACACATTGCCACATGCAACCAACAGTATGCATAAGCAATGCCAAATTAACTACACCTACGCATAAACGCATGTAGTCAAACATAAGCGATCAATTCTTGTAATCAACCTACAAGACTGATACATGTAATCAAAATATTCAAAAATGTAACCTAACGTGCAAGGATGTAAGTAGGTATCATGAAATCAACATGTAAGAGACATATAATCCATACACAATCAGTCTCATGTTCCAATTAAGACATCGTGTCTATTAATTTGAAATCAACATTCACCAATGCTAACAACCTGTAAGCATACCCCCTTACTATCCATGGTCTGCACTAAGGTAGAAGGAGGAAGCTACTATAATGGCCCGATCTCCAATGTCCAATTATGGAAATGCGATCTCCAAATCTCTACTAAATTTAACCACACTTGAAAAGAAACTAATTTTTATTTCTCATACATTTGAATGATATTAAGTCAAAACATTGCACTTATTCCACTTGTAACATAATAACTAAAAACATGCCACTTTTCCATTTCCTTACATGCAACTTTTCAAAATCCTTGCATGCAACCTTTCAAATTCCCTACATGCAACTCTTCAAATTATTTGCATGCAAATAGTCATATATCAGCTACATCCATATTATCATACTAAAATACTATCCCATCCAAGAAAAAATAACATTTTCTTAAAACAATTACCATACTTTTACATTTTCCACAAACAACTACTATACTATTACATTTGCATGTAAGCATTTATTCAAACACTTTACATGCAAACTAATATAGAAAACTATTTGCATAAAAGTAAGCATACATCAGCTACAACAATACTATTACACATCAATTCTATCCACAACCACAAACAACATACTCGTTGGGGAATTTTATCAAATGGTTTGTATGCAATTAATCATTGAACCATTTAAGCATTCCATCAAACACTTTGTATGCAAACTAATATAGTGAATGGTTCAATGCATATATCCTAAAATGTAGTAGTACGAGTTATGGAAACTGAACCATATGATCAGTGGCATTATTCCTGACTATGGTTCAAGTTTCAGCTTATGAGATTTCATAGACGAAAAGTTATAACAAAATACCAACACAATCTTATTTGGTGCACAATTCTAGGAGTATCGAGAAAGCTTAATTTACACTAGTCATATCTCCTAAAATATAGTGAATAAATGTCCATTGGGTGGATGTCTTTTGATAGGACCTCCAGGTTAGTCCTAATGTAATCTGCAGCTGATTGTGGTTGCTGCACTGTTGGTGTAAAGTGGCTCATGATCATTTTTCCTTCATGTGCATCAAATGCAGACATGAGCCTTTGTTGGTTGGTAGGAGCCATGTTCAGCAGGTGATTGTAGAGTCGCAGCTTTATTGGTTCATTTCTGTTCTTTATATCCTTAAATTGCTGCTTAATGCTTTTTTCTCCTCCCCTCCTTTGTGCTGAGGAGCTTACCTCTCCTACTGCTGACCTGTCTTGCTCTTGATGTAAAGAGCTGGCTGAGGCCTCCATGCTGGGCAGGCTTGTTCCTGAAGTCTGCCCCATTGGCAACTCTTCTTCAGAGAAAGGATTCAATCTTTGCCTCTTCTCTGGTGATGCAGTAAGGGGCGTTTCCCTATCTCTTTTCCTGCTCACGTCCTCCCTTTGAGGGGTTTGGAGGATAGATGAGTCAAATCTTGTGTCCTGCCTTGGGGGTGCCATCTGTGCTGGGTGGCCATTGGGGCCTCTGCTGTTTCTTCCCCCTGCACCTATTTGTCCTTTTGCTGTTGTTCCTGTTGGGGTGGCTGCACTTGACCCTGTTGTGCCTGTGGCTCTTCCATATCCTTCTCCTTGCCTTTGCTCTGAGCCTGGCCTGTGGTTTGTACTACCACTTGATGTGCTGCAGATGATGAGGCAGCTGCTCCTGCTAGAGGTTTTGGCAGAGTGGATACCTGTGGAGGAG